>OU343164.1:5688440-5690940 GCA_910595825.1 Philhelius pedissequus
CAGAATCCTACAAGCCAATATCCACAGGAGTCTAACCGCCAACAACCTGCTGGTAAGACTTAGAAACGAGCTGCAGGCAGATATCGTCATCATTAGTGAGCAGTACATTAACAAAGAAGCACCTAACTGGATTGCGGACTCATTGGGAACTGCTGCTTTATGGATTCCGGATGCAAGAAACTTCCCCGTCAAAAGCCAAGGCGCAGATAGGGGCTTTGTGGGGGTAAAATGTAAGGGAATCACAATAATAAGCACTTATCTCAGCCCATCCGACAGGATTGATGAGTTCCGGCAAAAGCTGGAAAACTTGGAAGACTTTATGAGTGATGTCGAAGGGGAGATCCTGGTTGCCGGAGACTTTAATGCTAGATCCCAGGAGTGGGGAATGCCAACCACAGACTCAAGAGGAAGGCAAATACTTTAGATGGCTGCAAGGCGTGGACTAAATGTAGCAAACTTAGGAAACAAACCTACTTTCAGGAGACCTGGCTGCGAAGGTACCATTCCCGATGTAACTTTTGCAACGGAATCTATATCCGCAAAGATAAAAAACTGGAGAGTGATCGAGGACTACACAGGCAGCGACCACCAGTACATCATCTTTGACCTGGAACATCCCGGACCTCGAGCTTCAAATCGGAACCAAGCTCCAGCTCTGAGATGGAACGTAAACCGACTGAACGAAGAGACCTTCTCATCAGTGATCGAAGATGGAAAAGCCGCTGCTCTTGAAGTAGAGGGATCTGCGGAAACAAAAGCTGGAGCCACGATGCGACTCATAATCCTCGCGTGCGAAGCTTCGATGCCTCGAAGGACCGACCGAAATAGAAATAGGGATCCTGTATATTGGTGGACCGAAGAGATAGCTGAACTCCGAAAAAGATGCCTACAACTTAGACGCAAAGTCACCAGGGGAAGAAGAAGACACGCTGATGCAACAGAAACTGATCTGGCGGATTTCAGAACAAAACGATCCGAGCTCAAGAGGGCCATCAATTCGAGCAAACAACAAAAGTGGGACAATCTTCGCCAAGACGTAGACAGTGACCCCTGGGGACTAGGCTACAGGATTGTTATGCGGAAACTTGGAGCCCAGATGGTCAACCTTACCTTAAGCGAAGGAAAAATGGAGCACATAGTCGACACACTCTTCCCAACTCATCCTGTCAGGCCACCCGACACCACATTGGCCCATGGACAGGAAATACCATCGTTCAGTGAAGAAGAGTTGAGTTTAGCTGTGAAAACTATGCACAGCAACAGAGCTCCCGGATTTGATGGAATACCGGTGGAAGCGCTAAAAATAACTGCCCGCACATGCCCTCAACTCCTGCTGAAAATGTACAACAGCTGCTTGGAGGAAGGGGTCTTTCTTAGGAGCTGGAATACGCCACGTTTAGTACTCATCGGCAAGGGAAAAGGAGACCCGGAGTCCCCATCTGCGTATAGGCCTCTGTGTATGCTAAATACTGCAGGAAAGCTTCTGGAAAAAATGCTTAGACCAAGACTCACAGTCGCAGTACAGACAGCAGGAGATCTGTCAGAAAGACAGCATGGTTTTAGAAAGGCCACTCTACGATCGGGGCGATTGACGAAGTAGTGAAGGCTACCCAAACCGCCCAACAGGGAAACCATTACTCAAGGCGGATCGTATTACTAGCGACTCTGGACGTCATTGCATTCAACTCTGCCAGATGGAGTAACATGCTGAACGCGCTCGAGAACACTTTCAATATCCCAACCTATCTCCTTCGGATGATGATAGATTATCTCAAGGACCGGGAGCTAGTCAACGAAACAACAGAAGGCCAGCGATGTAAGCAGATCACGTCCGGAGCAGCACAAGGATCAATCTTGGGGCTCGACCTCTGGAACATATCGTATGATGGCAGAAGATACTTTCCTGGTAGGTTAAGCAGATGACATCGCCGCGGTGATTACGGCAAGAGAAACCGAAAGTGCGCAAAGGAAGCTAAACCAGGTCATGCGACGGGTAAATTTTTGGATGGATGAACACGCCTCTGTCTTGCTACCGAAAAAACGGAGATAGTTCTTCTGATAAAAATAAAGGATTCCTACCCTAATAGATTTCCAAGTCGGCCCTGAAGTCATTAGAAGCAAAGACGCAGTAAACTATCTGGGAGTGACTATTAACACAAAACTCACTTTCTGGCACCAGATAAAAAATGCGGTGGAACGAGCGGCAAAAGTGACCACATCACTGAGCAGACTGATGGCAAACGTTGGTGGGCCTACGGCCAGTAAGCGAAGACTCCTGATGTAGACCACGCACGCCATTCTCCTCTACGGATGCGAGATCTGGGCAGAAGCACTTCGGCAGGATAAGTATCGAAAGTAGCTGGCAGCAGTACAGAGACGCGGATCTCTACGCGTTGCAAGCTCATACAGAACTGTGTCGGAACCAGCCATCCTTGTTATCGCAGGTGTGACACCCATCGATCTCTTGGCGGCACAAAGGAAGTACGTGCACGACAAAAAA
>OU343164.1:5695940-5907670 GCA_910595825.1 Philhelius pedissequus
AGTGACTCGCGGACTGACCAGTGGCATAGAGATAATAGCTCTGTGTGTCCTTGTTGTAGTGTTTGGCCATTTGGTTGTTGTTTTCTGGGGGCACACGGCAGGGATGAGCGCATATGTTATATGCTCGTGCTCTCCTTTTTGGGGAGTGACTCCTTGTGATGGGTATTGAACTGCTTAGGTACTATATGCCTGGGTCCGATTTCGTGAGATGTTTAGGTAGTCCTTTACCGTTTGAGCATACGAGTGACTAGGTAGGTAGATATGTGCGCTTGGCCATTGTCCACTGCCTCGGTAGATGGTCCGGGTGTGCATATCTGAGGTTGTCGGGCCTCGAGTTTTAAGGGACTCATCCGAAAGTGACCTTGACGGTTGCGAAGCTCCACCGGAAGCTATATTCTGGTACCACGGGAGACATGAGCCCCCGGGCCATGTTAGTTTTTTCTGGTGTTAGTAGGCACCAGACGTCTTGACGCCGGCCTGTCTGAAGGGTAGGCCCCCTAGTGGGAGTATTGTGGTGGCTTCCCCAACATGCGGGAACGTTAAAAATTCCAAGGACTGTTTAACATCTATGAGCCTTGGATGGTAGAGGTGTTAGATAAGCCTCGCCCTTGGCAAGGGGAGATGGATAGGCCTTAACCTTCAATCGAAGTCGAACTGGGCACAACTTTTTTGGCCCTGGGGCGCTGGTCAACGCTTTTCTTGACCCCGACAGTGTGGGTAGGCCCACCGTGGGATGCATGCGTTAATTCGCAGGCGCCCACGTTAAGATTTTATTCATTTCTGTTGTATGGGGATGCGTATTTCATAACTTACATTGTAAGACTGTAAAAATGGTGAGTAACTATGGTATTCGAATTTAGATATGCTATTATCATAGCTTGATCCATATGCAATATTTAAAATTTCATTCATGATTTGTTTTTTTATTTTAGAACAAATCCTAAAGATTGTTGATAGGTTTTATTTTGTGGAAGAAGCTTTGGTTCTGACAACTTTACAGTTTTACGTTTATTTCAAGTCGTTAAAACCTAATGTGAACAATATGTTTATAAATGAATACTTAAAACTACTTAACACTAAATTTCCAAGCTATTGTAAAACAATGTTTTGAAGTTTTAAAATCGTCATTTGGTAACGTCATAATTTGATTCAATGGTCTTTGAAGTCGTATACTTGAGCGACTAAAACTAAAGTTAAGACGATAAGGAACCGAGGTGATAATACTGCTTCATTTATTATTGCTGCGATAAAACAAAATTGTAAACATTTTCTATGATTTGCCAAGGAAGGAAGGTTAATTAAAGCAAGTCTTTGAGAATAAGGGGACAGAGGGTTTCCACGGAACCAAGGAAGAAAACGGAGATAAAAGCGAGAAAACCTCCTCTGAAATGCTTCAATTCTCTTTTTTGTACATAATAATAAGGTGCTCACACTACACAGGTATACTCAAGAATTGGTCTCACAAATTAAACAAAAAGTAGTTTGAGAACATAAGGGTCACGGAAATCGCGCCCAAATCTCTTAATGAAACCAAGGATTCTATTTGCTTTTCTAACTACAAGACTAATATGGTCAGTAAATGTAAGTTCCGAATCTAAAACCACTCCCAAGTCAGAAAAAACAGATACTCCACTTAAAGAACAAAAATCAAATATTTAATCGAAAGCAATTGGAATTTTCTTGCGTGTAAAAATCATGGTTTTACATTTGTTAACATTTAAAACGAGACGATTAATATTTTAACATTCCTTTAATAATTTAAATTCATCTTGCAAAAGTACACAGTCAGATTTAGAATTAATTCTTTTGAAAAGAAATTATTCCAGAAATTATTTGGATTAGATTTAAGATCAGCTTCCACTTTATGAATATACTCATCATATAAAGAGTTTGAATAGTCATTAAATAATTGTTTAAGAATAAGGAACGTTCTATAATCATCATCAGATCTTGTTTGGTTATATTTTACCCAAGCCTTGTTTCTTTTATTTTTTAAGTTTTTGAGATGCGAATCGAACCACGGTGGTACATGCGAGTTTTTACGAGATTTGTTAAATGGAATTGTTTTACTGGAACAGTCAAAGAGGGTATTATAAAAAAACATTACACATATCATCAATATTCAAATTTAAAAATAATTGGTTCCAGTCTTTGGTACATAATAAATCAAACAAATTTATAAAATTACACTTACTAAAGTTAAATTCAAGTTTGTCAGAAGAATAATTAATAATTAGAGAAGCCATATTTAAATTAAGTGCAATAACTAATGCAGGTTGATGTCGTTCTTCTTACTACTTAGATATCAGTGGATCGGAAATCGTCATTAAGGTATCAAGTAAGAGAGCTTTTAATAGCAAAAAGTATTCCTCCTCCTACTGTGTCTAAAATGCCGTTTTCATGACAATCGCGTCTGAAGATTTGGTAGGAAGCGTCAAATAACTCCGAGTCAAGAATAGATATGTTCAGCCAAGTTTCTGTAAGTATAATGACATCGTGAGGAAGATTGTTTATATTTTTGTAGACCCTGTTAGTCTTTGTCCGAAGGCCGTTCACATTTTGATAGTAAATTAGAATTTTTTTAAGCTACTTTGACTTCGATTCAGCGTTGTCCGATTTTAACGAAAAGGGTTTTGAATTATGCCTCGGTTGCGTGACTTATACCCAAACTTATGAACTATAGCGCCATTTGGACAAAACGACGACGAGTTTAAGACATGAAAGACAGAGTCTGGTACACGTATTTTGAACGATGAATATTTCGTGTAATTGCGATGAATAATTATCTCCACATTGATGGTCAGAGAGGTACCAAGTTTTCCCGCCAAATAGTTTTTAATGTCAAGAGCGTTCGTTGATGGAGCAAGTTTAGATAAAAATAGCACCAGGTACTACAGCTGGGCTCATCATTTAGATGCCTTTCTAAGACGCATTATTTCTTATCGATGTTAACCGACTTTAATAAAACTTACAGCGAGTAATGTAAATTATATTTTTCTAGGGGAATTTAGTTACATTTATGCAGCTAGGAGTATGTTTTGTCCGTTTTCTGGGTAGTGAATTAATTGAAGAAAACGCAAACAATATTTTTATATTATTTTAGTTTTTGTTTTAATGGACTGTGTGGATTTAAAGCCAATTGAATGTTTTGTGACCTTTAGTCCAAAATGCGTTTCGCCCAGGTACTACAGCTGGGCTCATCAGTTAGATGCTGTAGTACCTTTCTATTTTGGACTAAAGGTCACAAAAACATTCAATTGGCTTTAAATCCCAACAGTCCACTAAAACAAAAACAAAAATAATATAAACATATTGTTTGCGTTTTCTTCAATTAATTCACTGGCCAGACCACGGGCGAAACATACTTCTAGGTGCATGAATCTAACCAAATTCCCCTAGAAAAATATAATTTACAGTGAGTAATCGCCGTAAGTTTTATTAAAGTCGGTAAACATGGATAAAAAATAATGCGTTTTAGAAAGGTACTACAGCATCTAACTGCTGAGCCCAGCTGTAGTACCTGGGCGAAACGCATTTTGGACTAAAGCTCACAAAAACATCCAATTGGCTTTAAATCAACACAGTACACTAAAACAAAAACAAAAATAATATAAACATATTATTTGCATTTTCTTCAATTAAAAATAGCACCTTTTGTCCTTCTACAGATTTAAGTCCTGATACAATAGGATGTGTAATACCACACTGTACTTCGGTATTTATACTCATACTGTTTGGAGCGAAAATGGGATCCAGCTGTCTTAAAGATGCGTTTTTCTTCAAAATTGTTGATGTTTGAGAAATTTGCGATGAGATTAGAGATTAGATTAGATTGATTCTTTATTTTCTTAATCATAAATTTGTTTACAATTTGTTTTCCTAAGAATAAGGACGTGGCAATTACTGCAGTCTGCCTGATAAGACATTTTTTATTATGACATTAAGAAATAAGAAATAAATCAAAACAAAAGATATTTAACATTAAATAATATAGACAAGGTATATACGTTTTTTTTTCTTATTACTTTATAACTTCAAAAATTTTTCTTTTAATTTACACTACAATAATTGGCTAATTCACTTACTCAGGTGAAACTGTTACGGTAATTAGGAGCATGTTGACAATATTTATATAGATTGAGCCAACCCGATGCTCCATTTGCGATTTCATAAAATCTATATAATGGTAGAAAGCTTTACCGAAAGTGTAACCGACGAATTTCTTGTAAGATTGGACAGACCGCTAAGAAGTGCTAAATATCTTCTTTTTCTCTTCTGTTACATAGATTACAGAGTTGCGGCAAATCATCACGGTGCGGTATAAAATTTAAATGTAAAATTACGACTCTGGCTCTAAATATATTAATTATTTAAGTGGATGAGTAATCACTAGAAAAGTAATTGACATCTGAAATCAACTCATGGTTTATTCATAAAATCTATAAGATCATAGAATTCGTTTAGCCAATTATTGCAATTTAAGTAGACGGGAAGAATTAAATGATTAAAGCTTGTGTTAGCCACAAGGAAAATGATTTTTTGATCAATAATTTTAGATTTAACTAAATTTCCCCATAAATATTTTTAATACCATATAATATACACCCACTGGCTATTCCATATAAATTTGCTCTAACTGCAGGTGTGAACATTACTTTAAAATCTTTGAAATACTTAATATATTCATTTTCGTTTTTTTGCTCTAAAAATGTTTCAATAAGAATAATTATATCAAATTGTTGTAAATAATTCAAACAATCTGGTTGTAAAAGTTTACTTTTGAGACCAGTAATATTATACGAACATATAGTTAAGTTGTGAAAATTAATTAAATTATGGCAGACGACAGAATTTACCTATTGTATATTCCATCTTAGATGCTGCATCCTCTCACTACCAGGAGGTGCTCGCTGTGATTCGTAACCAGAAGAAGAAATAAACAAAGTTTTGCTTATTTATTTGCATTTTGTTGTCTCCTTTAATTTGTATTTGCACGTTCTTATAGATTTGCATGAGTTTGTTTTTTATTGCCACTAAATTTTGTCGTTTTTTCGGTACATAAGTGATTGCTCGCGAAATATGCTTATTCCGGAACCTTTCAGCTTGTGCGCGACGTTGCGATGAGTTACATAGTTGTGCAGGGACATTTCCGCTTAGAGCGGGTGACGTTGGCAACGAGGAAAGAGACAAAGAAGTTGTACTTTTATTGCTAAATTTGAAACCAGCAATTGGTCGAGATAAAGCAGAGTCATTTTAACCTCCAAATTATCTGCTTTGGAAAATAAGTGCGAGCAACTAGAATATTAAATCGAAGATATGCAGAAAAAGAGCACTGAAAATAATCTTATGGTAAGGGTAGTCATCCTAGAGAGCCGAGACGAGAAGGAACACGCAAAAAATGTTTGTACGAGCATAATTCAACCACCATTAACAGGAAATATACACATCCACGAAATTAAGTCATTTAATCCAAACGCAAAGAATTTTATGGTCAAACTCGAAACTAAACACCAGGTAATTGCTGCACTCAAATCATCCAATACTCTGCGAAACAATGGTATCACATTTTCAAAAGATCTTCCCGCTTCGATTCGACAAAAGAGAACCAAATTGATGTGCATTAAGCGACGATTAAATGAATTTAATCCCGAAATAAAAATTTTAGTTAGGGAGGATAAAATGTTTTTCAACAAAAACATTTATCGTTGGAGATCTACGCGAGGATTTGTGCACAGCAACATGGATGCCATTCAAGTTTTGAATGACATTTACCAGGCTGATTTGAATCAACACCTGTCGTCTCTTTTTGGCGTCGATAACATGTCAACGCCAATTGGAGCAAGCCGTCAATATTCTAGTGCGCCAGCTAGTTTTCAAGGAAAAAACAGTTTAGCGCATACACGCACCAACACTTCTGTTAATAAATAGGGTAAAGGCGCCATCTGCCATAATCTAATTAGGGCTGGCAACGAGACGAGACCAGGCGAGACTTTTGTTAATCTCGTCTCGGTCTCGTCAAAATCGAAAAATTTCAGTCTCATCTCGGTTTCGGTCCAGGTCTCGCCTAACCAAGTCTCGTCTCGGCCTTGGTCCCGCCTTTTTCTCGAGAAAATTTTGATGTGCGGTCTCGTCTCGGTCTTGGTCTTGGTATCATCCTTAGTCTTTTTTGGTAGTAAAAAGATGAAAGTAAAAATAAGAAGCAATGTTCGGATTGCAAATATAGAGTATGGTTGTGGTATCTCAGCAGTTCGTCGGTAAGAAAAATGCGCGAAAATGTATGAAACAAACTCGTGAGTCTGTTTTTTCTTTTGAGTTAAATATAAATAACATTTTGGATGAATTGTGTAAGTAAATATATTTCATAGCAAAAACAAATAAAATATTAAAAACAGAGTACCTACATACAACGCTCGGTTTTTTTAAAAATAAAATAACCGGTTTTGTCAAGCCACGACCTGTCAAAAACCATTTAAGGATGTCTCCGATTTAAATGAATTAAAAAAACCTCTACAAAATTCAAGTTTTACTTTAAAAAAATCGAAATTTTTCGATTTAATTTATTGCTCCCAAAAAAGTTGATTTTACACATTTTAGGTGAAATTTCGAAAACAAAATATTGCTCAAATGTCAAGATATATTAAGCTGCCTACCTTTCATGAACTGTCAAAATCCATTGAAGCATCGCCTCGGATTAAAAAACCTCTACAAAATTCAAATTTTACCTCAAAAAATTCGAAATTTTTTCCTCCGACAAAAGTTGATTTTAAGCCTCTTGTATGCAATTTGGAGAAAAATATTATCAAAACGTCAAAATATAGTTCGCTGCCTACCTGTCAAGCCATCAGCTGCCAAAATCCATTGAAGGGTTGCTCCGATTTTAGTGTTTGGTAGCGTGAAAAATCGTACGAATTGGTACAAATTTTCACATTTAGCTGTCAAAACCCATAGAAAAAAAAAAACCAAGTTTGGAAAACTTGGTGAAAATCAACTTACAATATGCATTTCAAGAATTCGGTCAAACTTTGCATCTGCACGTCTCTTCCAACCTTATTGTGCTTGTCAATTATGAATGAATCTAATAATGATATATCCTTGTACGTTGCTTATGCTAAACAAATCATAAACTAGAAATTTTGTTCTGCAGTACGTAGATCCATGAAGCTAAGACCATAGACTTCACTTGAAACGAGTAAGCCTTACTTGTGTAAATCGAAAACTATGATTTTATGTTGAATTTTATTAGTTGCGTATGAAAGCGCTCTGAATGGCTTACATTTTGTGCGAATTTAGTTTTCAAAGGTGTGTGATAACGTAAAAAATAGGCTGTAAAGTAACGTTATCAGACAACTTTGAAGAGCCGTATTTCCAAGATAAAATTTGAATTTTGTACAGTTTCTTTAATCCATTTTAATCGGAGCAATCCTTCAACGAATTTGACATTTCATAGCTTGGCAGTTAGGCAATAAGCTATCAGCCCTATTCTGCTATCTTTCGATGTACGTGAATTTTTCACTATTTAGATATTTTCAAATGTCTTCTATCTTTTGAGTCCAAAGCTTTACTAATATTTTTTTTATTTAATTCTTAAGAGAATCTAATTGTTAAAATTTAAATGATCGAAATCTATATTCTTTTTGTAACAATTCGTTTTTTCCGTCGGATAGCAGAATACAAATATTCACGTGAACGTTTAACAGAATAGGACTGTATATTTTGACGTTTTTAAAATATTTTTTTTTCAAACCTCACACAAAAGGCCTTAAATCACCTTTTTTCCGAAGCCAAAAATAAAATCGGAAAAACTTCGAATTTTCCGAGGTAAAATTTTAATGTTGCAGAGGTTTTTTAATCTATTTAAAGCGGATCCATCATTGAATGGATTTTGTGAGCTCATAGTTTGACAGGTAGGCAACGAACTGTATTTTGACGTTTTCATAATATTTTTTCCAAATGTCATACAAGAGGCTTAGAATCAACTTCTTCCGGAGCAAACATTTTTTTGAGGCAAAATTTGAATTTTATAGAGGGTGAGGTTCTTTTAATACGATTAAATCGGAGCGATCGTTCGATGGATTTTGACAGTTCCTGACTTCACAGGTATGCAACTTACTATACCTTGACATTTGAATACTAGTTTTTTCCCAAATGTCACCCAAAAAGTCTAAAAGCAACTTTTTCCGGAGCAATAAATTAAATCGAAAAATTAATAAATTAATCGAAAAATTTCTAATTTTCTGAGGTTTTTTAATCCATTTAAAGCGGAGATATCCTTCATTGGATTTTGACAGCTCATGGCTTGACAGCTAGGCAACGAACTATATTTTTACGTTTTGACAGTATATTTTACCAAATGTCACCCAAAAGGAAGCAACGCCATGCATACATAAATCGTACGTATTGTTCTCTGGATTTTCGCAATGTACCAATCTCTGTATAACTATGGACATACATATATGGTTTGATATGTTAACGCGCATATAATACTTCGCAAAAAAAACTTGTGAATATTATAAAAATTGAACATGACTAAATACTAAACAATAATGAAATAAAAACAAAATTTTCTTATAGCGAAAACCGAAATCAAACCACCGAGACCGCCGAGACCAGCGAGACTCTCGTCGAATTTCGGTACCAAAAATACGGTCTCGTCTCGCTCTCGTCTCGGTCTCGTCTTCGGTACTTTTAAAGGAGTCTCGTCTCGTTGACGAGACCGAGACCGAGACGAGACCGAGACTAGTTTTTTATCAGAAATGTATTAATATTTTGTAAACCCTTTATTGTTCTTATATAAATCATTGTATTTGTATTTGTATTTGTATAATTATTAATAATGAAACGAGGACGTTTTGTTTAAAGAAAGGGAAGAGTTATGGCATCTGGTCACCCTAATGCAAAACAGTTTTATTTTTTATTCTTAGCGATTGCAATTAAAGAAATAACAAAATTAAAGCTTAACAGTAATTCCTGTAAATCCTATCAGAGAGAGCTCTCTAACTGATTCGATGATTGAAATCAGCAACAACGAGCTATGTTTGGTACAGTTGATTTTCTTTTTTATTTAGTCTTTAGTTTCAAGCTGACCACTTCGTATCATTGAAAATTTTCTTATACTAGAAAACAATAAATTTGGAATTTGTTATAAAACGTGTAGTTATATTTTATACCAATAGATATTTATATTTATATAGTCTATATACCTTCTGTATCCACAATAAACTAAATACAACAACAAACGTTCCTGGGTCTAGTAACTTATAAGAGTATGCAATTTGCAATTCCTTTTATATTATTTCAATACATTATCCAATGCAAAATCCATTATTTGCTTTGAAATTTATTTTTACTATAATTTTTTTGCGTCCAACTGTCCGGTATTCAATTGTACCCAACCCAGTGTGTTCAATTGTACTCAATCCTTAATATATTTTCATTCCATACTTTTAGGATTAATTATATAGACACATAAACCCCCTATTATTGATTCTACTTTTTTTTATCCATTGTATGCTTTCAGGAGATAAAGTTCAATGGAAATGCATATTTCCGTTTTTTTTTAAATTTAAAAATAAACGGACATTTAATTGCGAAATACGAAGACTTCTTTACATTTATATTTTATTGTTCATATTCTGTGTTTATCGGTCACCATATATTTAGTGGTTTTCTTGAACAAAATCCTGGAATTTGCTCTTGTGACTAAAAAGAACATAACCCTAGATATAGAAGCTTCATTTATTTATTGCTTTGCAGAAAGAAATCTTCGCTTTCGGGTTTTTTCAGAAATCAATGTTTTTTTGCGAGGAACTCTGACATGCAACCCGTTACTGTTCAGGCTCCGGCGAACAGTGAACGGCCTAACGTTGACTCACGAATATTGGCTAATGTGTTGAGCAATCTTAACTGCACTCATCCCATCGTTTTTGGGAGTTAGAAAGAAAAAACAAATACATTTAATGGTTGCTTCCCCGATAGCAAGAACCCTGTATAGTATGCTCGGCAAGGGGTATGGTTTGTTTCGTTTTTTTCATCCAGTTTTTGTATTATTTCGTCCAAGTCGTTTCGCATTTCGTTTATTCAGTATTTTCATCAAAATATTTTTCAATTACTTTGTTTACATTTGTTTTGAAAAAAGAAATCATTAGGTGTTTTATTTAGTTCGTTTTAAATTCATTCCGCCTTTTATTATTTAGATAGATAGATAGATAGATTTTATTTCGTTTTAACTTTTACAATGGTTTGTTACCGCACATTTTACATTATAGAGATTCGATACCATATTCATATCTTTCAACTAAAACATTATTTTTTAAGGGTTCTATAAGTAATTTTGAATTTAAACATTATATTTGGAGGAAACACGATAAAACCTCCATTAGAAAAAAAAAAAAAATTTCTAAGATATACATAATGTATATTACTATAGATAACTTAATACTAATGACTAGAAGAAATGCATAAAACATGCGTTCAATATTAAATAAATTAGATACATTCAATAAATATATACAAAAAATATAATATAATAAGTTTAAATAAATTAACAGTACAAATTTAAATTAACATACAAAAACATAAATAAATAAAGAAATAAATAAATTAATAGTAGATAAATAAATAAATTAACAAAACGGAAGAAATAAATAAGTAAATTAATTAAATAATAAATAAATACATAAATAAATAAATAAATAAATAAATAAACAAAGAAATAAATAAATTTATAAATAAATAAATACAAAACATGAGCACAGAATTTAATAAATAAATTTATTATTTAGTTCTTCGATTATTTCATTTTTTGTTCATTTCGATTTCGTTTACTTCGCCAACGTATGTTTCGTCTTTATTTTTGTTGATGTAAGGATTAAAATTCACGCGAACTTGGGCCAATTATAGGATTTGGGGTTGGGTCGATTTTGGGTGTATGCAAAGTTTTTTGTGTAACCTTTATCAAAATACAAATCAGGTTATTTTAAAAAGTGAGATTCTAATAAACCGGGATTATGAATATTTTATTTAAATAAAATAATTCATTATACAAAAACACTTAACAAAACATAAAGAAAATATAAATTTACATAATTTGTAATAAAGTCTTATATCAGAGGCCAATGACAATAGATTATTCTTATAGCAAACAAAATGCGAAATGAATGTATGGCGAGTTAACCTTGACCTAAATAACTCTTTGCACTTTTAAGGGAAATCCAAAACGAGTAAAAAGAGAAAGGAAGAAATGTGAAGTGATGGTAGGGCCAAATGTTTGAAAAACAAAGTGATACAAAAACGAAGTAAATATAAACGAAGTAAACAGAAATCGGTTTAAGAAAGGGTGAAACAACGAAATGCGAAGTGAAAGAAAAACGAAACAACAGGCTCCCATCGGTAAGGTGTACACTTTTTTTGACGCCATACAAATTGAGTTTTTTTGTTTTTGTTATTTTTTTATTTTTTATATTATATATTTTGTTAATTTTATATGCCAATGTATTGAAAATGAATCGTCTTAAAACATAAGATAAGTATTTTACTTAAATATAAGCCCCAACTAATAGAGTTGCCGAAACGAAGTTTATAAGTATAAAAAATTTAAAAGCTCATTGTATATGTATAATACCATACATTATAATGCGATATAAAATTAAATGCGTTTTTTGAGGTAAGGTAACCGAAAACACATAAAATTATCTTCTCAAAACTACATACCGGAACGCTAAAGGAGGCTTTACCTGCATCTTCATCTTCACCTGCATTGACATCTGCAAAAAAAGTGGAAACAAAATAAAAAGTTCATACTTGTGCGATAGAGAGCGAAAACCAAAATGGAGATCATCTTCATGTATGAAGATTATAGGAAGTACGAACCTGAAGATTGCAGATTATAGTGAAAATGAACATGTTCGTCTTCATTATAGCATTTTCATCTGCACCATAATTTGTTCCGTTCAGATAACGAATTTTCAATTTTTTTTACCATTTCACCTCAGTTTGCTTAAAAACAACGAAAAAAGCGAAAATTTTCTTCTCAAAACTACATACCTGAACGCTAAGAACATGTGATTGTGAGATGTGTCAAGAAAGTTATAGCAGAGTTCGAGTAAGTTATTAGTGTGTACCCTGTCTTACTTTTATGTTTGTTTTATATTATTGGCCCGCTCTACTTTTCTTCAAGTCTGCAGATGCAGATCCATGTAAAGCCGCCTTAAGAGCATGTGATTGTGAGATGTGTCAGGAAAGTTTTAGAAGAGTTCGAGTAAGTTATTAGTGTGTACCCTGTCTTACTTTTAAGTTTGTTTTATATTATGGTCCCGCTCTACTTTTCTTCAAGTCTGCAGATGCAGATCCATGTAAAGCCTCCTTAAGGCGCTTAGTGTGTCACATGGATTGATTTCCAGATTTAATTTGACTCACAAGTTAATTTGGTAACACTATCCTTGATAAAAAGTATAAATAAAATAATTTAAATATGCATTATTTTGAAGGCGCTTTGTTTTTTTTCGGAGTAATATAAAAGTGAATTGCAGTATATCAGCCGCCACCACGAGAAACAACGCTTCCAAAAAAAAAATCAATACAATGGACCGCGCGTTCGTATCAAAACAGCGGTGAGAAATTGTTGTTTTTAATTGATTTTGTAGTTATTTTTGCAAAATTTTAAATTGCAAATTTATTGTAAATAAGCATTTTTACGTCGGCGGGCCCCGACGACGTGGATCAAAAATTGTGTGGATGCAACAACGAACAAGATGTTTTTTTTTTTGTTATCTGTCAAACGACGCACGGAAAAACGGAAAAAGTTAACCAATGTCTATCGTCGCGACTCCCGGCCGCGGCTCCATTGAATTCACTCCAACGAGTTTCTTTTACCCCTTTCACACAAGGAAACTGAGTTGCCGGCAACTGGGAGTTTGTTGGTGAGAAGGGCAAGAAGTAAGGGGAAGGAAAAAAATCTCCCCGGTCAACGATTTGAAGAGATTTTTTTGACGTTATGCTTTGAAATTTTTTTAGGTTTCCATTTTGACTTCTGTTTCTGATAGATGTCAAACACATATTTTTAAAGAGTAATTGTTTCTTACAATTATATTATTACATTAACCAAACCAAGTGAGCTACTTAAATAAATTCATTGTGAAAGAAAATTTCAAGTTTTAATTCTTGTAGGCAAGGCATTTAATTCAATCCATCACCAGTTGGTACACATTTCATACATTCAATTATGCGACTAGACATGGAAAATCGACAACAAAAACGCACGGGCCAACTAAGCTCTCAGCTTGTGGCTTCATCATCACATTTGGTTTATAATGACGTTCCTGTATTAGCGAGCAGCAGCAGGCAGCACCACAGGTATCAGTCATATCATCCTGTCAGTGGTTAATGTGTCCAACTGTACCAATAAAGCTTCGGTGTATTCCAATAAGCCCAATATAATCTTCCCATCATCACTGTCATGTGTTGGGTCCAAGATTTTGATGGCAAGAGAAATGCACAACAAATCTGTACACAAATCAATTTTCTCCTAGTTCATTGTTTTTCCGTGACCTTTTAATATATTAATTTAGCAAACCATTATTAACAACCACAATAAAAAAACAACATTTACATATATAATCGAACCAGGTTTCTTTATTTTGAATTTATTTTTCTAAAAATAAGCTGCGGTTAATTTATAACTCAAAATTGTGTAGAATTTTCCAGCCGCGAAGCAAATTGTTTGTTTACAAAAAGCGAATGTCAAATCAAAAGCAATTCAAAAAACGAGCAACTCAGTTTCCTAATCAATTTCTTCGTGTAAAAGCTACAAGGCAATTAAATTAAAACGTCAAAAAATCTTCAGCAACTGGTTTCCCTGTGTGAAAGGGGACTATGCATTTTAACTTTGACAGAGCGTTTTTTGAAGTGCCGCGAGATCGACCGCGCGTCCATTATGTTCATCGAGTTAAGCGGAACCTAACCCCAATGCCGGTTTTACTTGCGATATAAGTACTATTAAATATATTTTGAATAGGTTTTGTTAAAAGTCATCACCTAAGCCTAGTAGTAATATTGAAAATATAATTCTTCTTTTTATTTTGTACTAGCGGGACCCGGCGCGTGTTGCTACGCTCAAGAAAAAAACATGTATTTTGTAATAAATCAACTCAATGGCGATGCTTTAAAAGGATTTTATTTATAATGCTAAAGTTGTACATCAATTCAATACAATAGTGTATACAACATTTTTTGTTTGATTGTGTGGTGTATGTATAAATAAATTTTTTGGGGCTCCCACCCTGGAACATGCTACGTATAATTGTCCATGTGAAAAGGACGGTTCCTCCAAATTCACACCACACACTTGAAGAGTTTGTCCTTGAGCTTTATTAATGGTCATAGCAAAGGATAAACGCACGGGAAATTGAAGACGTTTGAATTCAAATGGCATGTCCGTTGTTATTAATGGGATACGCGGTATTAGTACAATTTCACCTTTTGCTTTGCCAGTGAGAATTGTTGCTTGAATTAAATGTGGCATCAATTTCTTCACTGAAAGTCTCGTCCCATTACAAGGTTTTGGTGCATTAAGATTTCGGAGAAGTATAATCGATGAACCAACTTTCAAATTCAAATAATGCGGTGGCATGCCTGGTGGTTCCAAAGAATTTAAAAATTCGACCGGATAATTCACTGCGTCTTCATCATTCATAGCAGTATCAATAGATTTATACGTTTCCGAATCACCTGGCAATTTTTACTGGATGCGGAAATTGATTTCATTGACATTGATATTTTTTGGTGCTAAAATTGCACGTTCTCGTAACCAATCATGGTTATTGTAATTTTGTACAATATTTGGAAAAACTCGATCAATGATTTCTTGTTTTGATGATACAATTATGCAAAAATTATTCGGTAACGTGATAAACCCATTTTGATCACTTGCAATCTTTCCATCGCCAATCTTCAGCAATTGCTTTGAAAACTCACGTGCTGATGAATCATTTTGAAGGCGCACATGCATATTGGTCGCCAACGAAAGCCTTTGTAAGTGTGCCCACAAAAATGAAGTTTTCAAACATGCATTAATTTCATCAGCAGATGTTGATCTCGGAACAACAGGCAACGTTTGACGAAAATCACCAGATAACAATATTAATGCACCGCCAAACAGCTGTGAACTCCGTCTTAAATCTTGTAATGTTCGATTTAAGGTTTCCAAAGATTTTTTATGGGCCATTGGACACTCGTCCCATAAAATAATGGATGTTTGTTGCAAGACTTTAGCCATTCCAGAACTCCTTGAAATATTGCATATTGGTGTTTCAATTGCTTGCATGTTCAATGGCAATTTCAAGGCGGAATGTGCTGTGCGGCCGCCATCAATTAATGTAGCTGCAATACCGGAAGAAGCAAGTGCCAATGCGATTTTTTGTTCCGACCGAATTGTTGCCAGTATCAATGAAATCAAGAATGTTTTTCCAGTGCCGCCAGGTGCATCCAAAAAATACAATCCACCAGTGTTATCATTGACAGCTTGCATCACTTTGTCATATGCATGTTTTTGTTGATCATTTAATTTGGAGTATACGTTTGTACGAATGCACGCAATGCATCACGATCGAATTGCTGTTCGCGTTGCAATGCTCGTTTAAATAAATCATGCATTGGACGATTTGGTGGAGTCAATCCTAATTGCACTTATGCTTTATTTGCAATCCTAAGGCACAAATCTTCGATCATTATCAAGGCTTCATTATACATTTTCAATGTCAGCAGCAATGCAGGATCATTGGAACGATGTCGAAGTCGAATCAAATGTCTTCAGCCATGAAATCTTTGTATTTATTCCACAATTCCAGTAGATTTGATGGAAAACATGTTGATATTATGATCGCCAATAACATACGAATTTGATTTGGTGGAGATGCAATTGATGCATCACGAAGCGTAGCATCCCAATGCGTATCATCTTGCAGCAAATGCAAGTTTTGACAGGCTTCACGGTATGTGGCGCACAATTGACCATTGACAGTGCGTAAATGTTGGAATGATTGAGGTCCATGTACGTTCACCAACAAAAGTCGCAAGTAAAAACATTCAACATTAGCTGGACTAACTGTATAAATGCGTCCCAAAGCATCTGTTCGAAAAATACCTGGATAACCATCAACAGATGTGCCTTGTTTGTGACGCTGAAATTTTTTTGTTAATGTATTCCATATGAAATAGTGAGGCACTTCCGAATATAGCAAAGTCCTGGCAAAATCAGCCGTTTCATATAACTGGAAATAAGCTGTCTGTGTAGTTATTGGTGGCTCTACTGCTCTTTGTTCGGCATTTGCAGCAGTGAAGTAAACACGTTGGCCCTTTTCAAGATGAACTGCCAAATGTACAACAACCGGATGTCTGTCATGAACTGGAAACGATAGAATACGCCATACAGCTTCATTCGTACTAATATAGCTCCCCATTTGGTACTGCAAAATTTCAACATGAATATTTTCAGGAGCCACTCCAAAAACAGCCATATAGCTGCCTTTAGTCACATACTTGCAAATATATTTGATTGATTTTACAGAATTGCAATATCCTACATTAATGTGAGCGTTGAACATTTTTGACAGTATCGGTGAGTACGGAACTATCCACCGGTTATCGATTTCAACGTCTTGATTTTGAAGTTTAATTACAGTTAATTTGCCGTTGTCTTCAGTTAATCGTCTACGATACTGTGGATATCCATCATCTCCTGTAATTGTTTCAGCAATCAATTGCTTTGGAAAACGTTTCGAACATTTGCCATTAATCATACAAGGTGAATTTCGATTCATATCACCACAGGGACCGTGAATCATATTTTTCCTGACAACTTCGAATAATTCTGGGTCGATGGTTTGATCTGGAATTTCGGCCGATATGATGGTATCAATTATATCAGGTGTTATTTTGTGTACGAACCAAATCAAAATATGTGCGTGAGGTAAGCCCCTTTTTTGCCACTCTATGGTATACATAAAGCACCGCACTTCTCCAAATAAACGGAGTTTGACAATCAGATCCATTAATTTTTTCAATTCTTGTTGGAATACACGGGCCGTTATGTCATGCCGATCTTTTGGCACCTGACCATCAAATAAACAATCAGACACATCGACCCACTTCGGATTGCATGTGAATGCGATGAATAGATCCGGTCGGCCATAATTTCGTACATATGTCATCGCATCTTGCGTATATTCATGCATATGACGTGGGCTACCAACATATGATGATGGTAAAATTGTTAAACGGCCGATATCATTCACATTTGCATCATTGATCATTGCGTCACGCAAATGTATGTATTCCTCTGATCTTAATCGGACTTGATTGTGACGGATGAAATTCAATCGCTCACTTTCAATTTTGGTATATATCGACGATATATTGATGCCAAAATTGATTGCATCGCAAAATAAAGTTGGTTTCTTGAGGGCGAATCATCAATCGATACGAATAAAAATTCATCGCACTGACTTTTTTTTGTTGATTCTTGACCTGCAATGCAAAAATTAATTAGCAAATGATAATGATTTAAAAATCACATTTAAACGAAAATCAAATGTGTACGTACCAGTTGTTGGATTTATCACTGGAATGTTGATATGATAGCCATCTTCCCCTCTCCAAAACAAAATGGGGTATTGCAATGCGTCATAACAGCGATGGAGTTCTGAAATACGTTGTAATTGCTCATTTCTACGATACAAAACAATATCTCGTGGCCGAAACTGTTCACCAACCACAATAATGGCTACTGTATCAATCGTTGGTACATTGAATCGTCTGGCGTGCTCCCCAATTGGTGTTTTATCGGCTTTTATTATGATTTTGTGGCCATCGGTGGGCATCCGGTCGAGTTCCACTTTAAACAATTTCACCAATTCATTGTGTTGATGGAAAAATGTTTGCAATTCATTCACGATTGATTTTCTCGTATGCGTCGAAATTGCACAGCGCTATTTAATTCACGATTCTCATCACCAATAAAATATATTTGCATAAATTGATGATCGCCATCTGGGAATGGTAGCAAAGACCCAGCTCTATGGTATATTTGACCTTGAATCTGTAACGTTCGAGATATATATATAGACGATGGGTTTGAATTTGTAAAAACATGGAACACAGGGACGACACATGAACTAAATATGATATTGCTTATTCCATACGAAGAAATTACCTTAAACGTCGGCATAAATCCATTTCTTATAATATTTGTAGCTCCAAAAGATGTCATTTGAAAGCATGAATTGTATTTTTGAATATTTAGGAGGAAATGCTTCGACGTTGGTGAATTGCCAAAAAACCAATGAATGGCGGAAGTTCTAGCACGGGCAATTTGACTTTCCCAATAGCACAGCACATGCCAGTCGTTTCGTTTCTGAATTTAAATGCTTTGCAATGTATACATTCTATATTCATCTGGCCAATGTACGCATGCGTGCTGTAATCAATGGTGGCATCGTACTTGAAAGCCGCGCGTTCCATTTGACGTATATCATAAACGGACGTACGCCCACGACGGTTTCTGGGTACTTCACTATTAACCAAGTGAGTTCTCCGTATGTGTGGTTGTGTTTCCATTTCATTTCGTCGAACACGATCTTGTTCACTTTGTGATCTTCGATTTAACGCTGTAGCATTTGATTGACGTGGACGTCTGCCAATGTTTGCTCGTCTTGAACGTGGCATGCTTTCAGTACAGTGTATTACTAATTAAATTATTTCAAGAAAAATATAAACATATGAATGTGTGTGCGTCGAAATATGAATTCACATACACACACTGGACATAACCTCAATTGTGCAAATAAAAAAAATACACTCACCGGCAAATGCAATCCAATTGAACTTGTGAAAATGAAGCAACGCTTTTATATATATAAAAATGAAACATTAAAAATACGATTGAAAATATTTCAATCGATAAATACTACACTCTACGATTTATCGACTGGATTTTGGTACAGTGTATTAAAAAAGAAACACATGGTTAACACTCACCAAAAGTATGTCTGTTCGCAATGAGAGCACGATATAAAAGAACTCAAAGCACATAAGAGAACTGTCAACTGAATTCCAATGACAGCAAATTAATATTAACATAATGCACTTACAACTAAATTTGACAACTGTGTACACATATACAGTCATACAGTACAACAGAAACGCTCATCAGCGGTTGTGTATTTGTTGTTGTTTTTCCCATACAGGCATTTCGTATGAGAGGTAAGCATTACTCATGTAAAATGTCATAACTCAAGAATGGCTGCACCGATTCCAAGCAAACTTCACACATACCACCTCCTCATATGTAGGAATAAACTGTAAAATGTTTTTGTCAATCAGTTGGGCGGTTCTTGAGTTATAAGATTACCAAGGAAATGTAACTTCTTTTTATATATATAGATTTATTCGATGCAACATTTATTTTTAAAATCAAATAAACAAATGATTGTACACATTATATATTATTATAAATGTACACATGCATATGTAGATCCATCTGCTTAAAAAATAATACACCATTAGATACATTTTATTTCTTTTATTAAGATTTAAGAAAATAAAATAACGATTATATAAAACATAACATTTTGGTTTGATATTTTTTTTACTTTGTTCTTTTTACTTACTTATTTATTGTAATTTAATTGATTCATGTTTTCTTTTTACTTTTACTTATATCTTAGTCGCGTAACATTATCTATATAAATGAAAAAATACTGTTGAGTTTGTCGTTACTGTTTTCTTAAATTTAAATCTAAAATTAGCTTAAAGGTATTATTTATTTTTGCTTGTATTTTTCGTTATTGTATTAGCTTTATTTTTTTATATTTTCTTAATTTTTTTTTTCTAATTTCTGATAAAATATAATTATTACAATATGTACATTGGCCTATGGAATTTAATGGCTGACTATAGTATAATACATTTGTATATAATTATATTTTTGTGTGCATTTGTGTATTAAGATCTTGCGGTTATTATTCGCCGTTACTTCGTTTTTTGATGAAATTATTATTTAAATTCAATGGTAAGAGATAGCACCTTTTAACATTTAATCTGTCAAAAACAGCAGATTTTCAATACCTATAATTTCCTGGGGCCTTATTACGTAAAACGAAAATGATATAGATTTTTGGCTATACCTCTCCCTATCTTTTTTTCAAAACATAGCCATCATTAAATCTATTTTCGTTCTAACTTAATAATCTCATTTAGACTCATTTGTTCTTTTTCTTCTGACGATTGAAAATACAAGTGCATCCCTAGCCCTATTCTACTAGTTCTTATTTGTGTACGTATTTTCTTTGACCATGTGATTTTTCGAAGATTCTAAATTTGATTGCGATGAAAAAAGATAAGACCAAGTAATAAAAGCAGCTGCCTATAGTTACCTTTTTTGAAGTTGGAAGCTCAAAAGAGACTTCTTGTTATACGAGTAGCTACCGACTTAATTTTGTTTAAATTATTATATTGGACTGTTTAGACAAAGAATGCGAAATATATAAAATTCAAGTATACAAGTATACATACCTAAATTTTTCGTGTTCAGTGAAAAAATCTGTATCGTGATTGTGTCTGGGGAAAAGTTCAGATCATGATTTTTCTTACTTATTCCCAAAGATGAGTTTTACGAAAAATGTTGTTTTTTTTATTACTCGACAGTGGTCATATTTGCCTCAACCAACCATTTTATTTTAACGTCTATGAACCCTACGATTATCTCTCTTATTTCACGGCGTCATCGATGAGCGAAAGAGTAGAGTGTTTAAGATTTTTTTAAACGTGTTCACTGTGTCTGAAAAATAAGGATTCCTCAAAATAAATTGGTTGAATGAGACAATGTGAACAACGATTTTTCGATATCTATTTTGGTGCTTTTGTTATTATGGCAAGAAATCTCAGCTGTTTGGTCTGTCTACTTTTGGCCACATTATAACACATTTCAAGTTCAAATTAGCTGTGATTGAAAACATTATTATCATTCATTCATCATTTTACTTATGATGTAAAAGTGAGACATGCAGCTTCATCTATGTGTCAACGAAGTGAGCAATTCACTTTCCGGAAAAATGTGTTCATTTCGATATGGGAATAAGGTAGTTCGATTTGTACATCTATTCGTCCTATAAAGATTTAAACGAGATTTATTTTAAATCTTCATCTGAGAAGTTTAAAATTAGTATGGTAAATCCTCAAGGTTTGTAGGATATTTAGATAAATCTACTTGTCCATTACAAGCAAATAAATTAATTGATTTTGTCTGGTTAACCAGGGTCGGAACAATGCAGTTTTGTCACTAAGACATAACGCTAGTTACAAATTGTCATCGAAAAGTTCAAATTGGAAACTAGATTAAACATAATGGCGATTCTCCATACTTATTTGCGATCTTAGAGTTTCGATTTAAGTAATAGTGATTCTACGTGCTTATTTTTTACGATTTTGTTTATTATAAGATTTTGAAACTATAACACTAATAATCGTTAGAATCATAAATACACGAAATCAGTAATGAAATTGAAATACTCTTTCTAACGATTTCGAATGTATGCTTTGACTCGGGAATCAGCACGTTTAAGCAGTGTATGTAAGTAAAAGATAACAACTTTAGCTCGACGACTGAAATAAATAATCAAACCAGAATCGGACTTAAGTAACTTTTTATTAATTTGTAAAATATTATCAAAATAAAATTTTTGACTTTTTAAATCTTATTTCAATAACAGGTATTTTCGATGTGCTAATGACTCTTACTGAAAATATTCACCCATCCCTATTTGTATGTGAATCTGACAGTAATCAGAGTGCATGTGTCAAATCTTAGAGACATTTTGTCAATTATGACAACTGAATTTTTGAATAATGACAACCGAATTTTGACAAAATGCGCAATATATTACATTAAGTTATGTATGTGTATTGTGGTTTTTATTTTATAAGCAGGACACTGAGTTGGCGGCAAGAAAAACCCCCGTTTCTGATTTAAAACAAATGAGAACAGTGTTCATATATTTTAATATTAAAAGCATATCAAATGCTCAATGAGACTGACAGCAATTTCTACTATATTACCTTACGAAAAATTTATAAACATACTTGCATATGCTTTCCGTAACCAAAGATTTCTATGTTCTCTCAGTGAAACAGTTTTCAAACAAATAGACCTTCGAACATGCATATTTCAAAGCATATGGATAAACAATATTAGCAGTTTTATTATTTTCACGAAGAGGTAAGTACTAGTTATTTTTTGAGCCCACTCTTTAAAGGGCTACATAAAGTTTACCATGAGGAAAAACACTTTCGCTAAGATCCTTTTGCCCTAAAAGATAGCATTTGAAGAAGTGTATTATATGATCTGAATTTATCCATTCAGCATTTTTGTAAGGTTCAGGTGTCTCGGTTATAAAAGGAATGCTTACTTTAACATTAGGGCAAGCCATACTATTAAGAGTTCATAATTAAAAGCAACTCTTATCCCCAAAAACTAATTAAGACTTGAAATATTATTACCTGCTGTTTCAATAAGCGAACAATTGAGTTAATTGAAATTTACAAGAAAATAAACAAAAGAAAATGCACAAAAACTATAGCAACCCAGTCATCGCGATTGAATCCAATTCATTGATACAGAAATTCAAGGGTACAGTTAAAAATGATTTAGGGCTGAAAATTTGCATTAACCTATCGACGTTATACAAAAAATCTCATTTTTGTAAAATATATAGCAAGTTTAAGACCATAATTAAATATGTTGTTAAATTTCGACTAAAAAATTTACGATTTTTTAAAAATGAATAATCTAATTCAACAAACATATTTAACAAATAAAAATATCCAATCATATTCTTTTAAGAATAAGGAAATTTATCAAATTAGTTTTAAGTAAATCGGTTGAATATTTTCTTAGATTAGCGCGGACAAACCAAATATTTGTTTCGTCTTTATATATTATGTAGTAATAAAATGTTTTTTGGATACACGTGAAATAAATAAATACATTTTTAGTTAGGTACAATATTTTAGAAGTTTTGAACAAGTTGATTTTTATGTGCACTTTGGAGAATTTTTTAAAAGCGATTCTCATCGGCTTTATTGGTCTTTATGATGATTAAATGAAAGCAATTTTTATTTTATTTTCCCAACGTTTCGACGGTGGTTGCTCTCTTCCTCTCCGGTTTTGGCTCTCAAATAGGGTTTTAATCGACACAATAAAGAGATCGCCAAAGATTTGCATAAAGCAATAAACTGTTTTGTAAAAGGACGAATCGCAAACATTTAACGAGTCTATAAAGTTTATGGGCCGTTTTTTTCGTTTGGTATACTCAGAAAACGCTTGCAAGCATAGTTAATTTAATATTGACATTATACATAATAAAAGAAATACACTTTTACCTGCTCCACATCTTCAATTTGACTAGAAAATCATCTACGCATATTTTTACATCATATGGAAAATGTTGGGCAAATACCACAGCAGACTTTTCTATGTCCACTTCTTCAATTTTGCCACATTTTACAGGAAAAATACTTTGAATTTTGGAAAGCAATTGACTATGGTCGATAAATCTATTTTTTAATTGCATGCATAAATGGTCCAAGAAAGGAACATAGATAGACCGACGAAAATATTCTTAGGATCACCTTCGTAATTATAGATATATTATCTGGCAACTGGGTCTTAGTAAATAGGAAAGTAAATGTTTGTATATTTCATTCACAGATCTCGTTATTGTGGGGGGGGGGGGGGTTCAACCACCAAAATCCTCGCCTGCGTTCGCCACTGATCAAATGTATATTTTGTTTGAGCAAACCAACAAATTGTTTTCTTTTTACACCTTTGCCACTAACTGTTCTCATTTGTCTGTCATTTATGGTTTGGTCTGCCGTGTGATATTATATCTTTTATTCGTTAACCAAAGCTATTTTTCTATTTGTGTTTAAGGTTTATGATTGGGTACATTCGCCTAAGTTAGTACCCATTTAAGTAACTGAACAACCATAATCGGATAGATTATATTTGTAGGGATTGTGCATGCTTTTGATATTTCTTATGGGATACAAAAGTATAACAAAGTTTTTGGGATAGCTTGATATTTATGTTTTGGCAGCAGCTGTTTTGTCACGAGCTGACTTATCCGGTTAGCTATGGTTCGATTTTTGTATGCGGCTATTTTCTTTCCTTGATCATAAAAAAATGGAGTAATAATAATAATAACGAGTGTGACAAGGCGATGGAATGTTAATTGTATTCCTTAAGTTGCTTTCATTTATAAGATTGACTCGCAGGGCCGGGCTATACGTATACACTGTACTCACTATTCGATATACTCTGGTCTGGTGCAGATTGTTTTTTTCACTATTTCGGTAACGATCAAATAAATATTAGTTTTAAATAGAAGTGACGTTTATTTTGCGAAAGTGTTTATTAAAGATAATAAATTGTATCTTGTACCAAAATTTATAGAAAGTCTATCTCCTGGGTAATGTGGAAAAATATGTATCTCAGCCAATATAAGAAATGAGTGCTTTTTACAAATCTTGGAAACCGCGCAAATGTGGCTGGGGCCGACCCGGCTTACTGACTTTTTCAGTAGATTTTCGTTTCTCCTGATATTATATTTACACAAAATATGAAAAACGTATATTAATGATATTATTAATGAACTTGTATCCAAAATAAATCCAAATGCCTTTTAATTCTTCTACGGTTTAAAAAAAAAAAATTTATTTACTAGTAATTTATCAGACATTTACGATATACAAACTTAAGAATCAATACCGTTGTGTGGGGAAACGCCTTTTGTATACATATAAGAAAGGCTATACGTATATTACATAACTCTTAATGACAGTCCCTGATTAAAAGAACTTAAAAAAAAACTTTTAAAAAATTATTTTGCCACATTTATACGACACATATTTATGGTAATAATTTTACGTCTCAAAAATGCTGAACTGAAAGCATTTCGTCAGTCGTGTTAAATGTACGAATACCATCAAGTGATTCTTGTTGCGTTCACCGCAGTCGCTTGAAAAAACTATAATCATTTTTATATTTTTCTACTTTTTGGCGGGTTCCATCCTATCACATACATCACAATCTAAATAACGCGTAGGTATCACACAAAGAAACCTAAACTTCACCATATGCAATGGTTTTATATATTTGTTTGGTTGCTTGTATTCTGTACTCAATCTACATACATCATTTTGAAATTTCGAACAATTATTGAATTTCTCACTTTTTTTTACCAAAATTTTTATAGGTAGGTACCAACATTATTTTGGTTGCACTTTTCATGGAATGTTTTTTTTTTTTATTTATTAATATTTTTGTTCTTTTTTTCAAAGCTTTGAAAAATAAAAAAAATATTTTTTTTTTAAATTTTTGTTTAACAAGGATTAACAAAATAATAAAAAAAAAATCAATAACTACTCTACAAACATCAGTATTTTACTGATTTCTCTCTGTGCTTCTTTAAGCCATTTTATTTATAATAATAGTTGATGGTTGGTTTCATTGCACATATACATATGTACATATAGGTATACAGGTTTTGTTTCTTATTCAGGTTTTTGTAGTTTTTTTGTCGTTCTAAGCACCTGTTGCAGTGATTATCATGCGACCATATCAATATCACTTACCAAAGAATCTGTTTCAGGGGAGGATAAAATCGAATCCATATTTGATCGGTGTGTGGGTGATAATAAATTGTGCGTTGATGATAATATCGAATCGCTAATACAACTGAGATCGACTGATTGCTGACGTGAGGACGAGAGCAGAGGATCGCATCCGTGATGTTGTAAAGACGATGGGGAGGGGCGGCTGTGATGGCGACGATGAGAATGTGGTAATATGTCGCTACCAGGACAGCCCGAAACACAACCGTTATTGCTGTCATTTGGACTATATTGCTGATTATTATCATTATTGTTATTATTATTAAGATTATTATTGTTGTTGTTATTGTGCTCCTGTTCATGATGGTGATGACGATTGTTCGGATGATATAAATCATCGCTTCGAAGCATACTGTTGTGTGTTGTGCTAAGGCATGTACTACTGTCACTTAGACAACTGCTGCCATTGCCATTTGCATAGACACTGCTGCCATTTGACATCGAACGTTGCAACGTGGGCGAGTGAGGCGAGGAAAGCAGATGATGTGATAACATAGGATCACTACCTTGAACAGGATGCTTGTCTTCCATTAGTTCTTCCATTTGACTTATGCTTAGATTTCCCTCGGACACAACATCGGGGATCTGAAATAAATGTTTGTATCAATTTTTCTTTTAAATATATTCAGTATTAAGAATTTATTTCCAGAAATGCATGGGTATACATCAGTACACATGCTTCGAATCGAAGTTCGATAATGATTTTTTTTTGTTTTTTATAATTTTACATGCTAATCAAGGGATTATGAATACCCTTTATATGTTCTTTAACACAGCGCGGGCATCCGGTGAAAGAAGAAATAGAAGGATTGGAAAGATGTGTGGCGCGGTTCTTAGACTAGAGCTGGTTGTTGTCTTAGATTTATACCCAGGGATGGCGGCTGAACTAATGTGGAGAAAACTACCGTTTCTTATTTATTTATGTCTCTTATAATTGGCATTATTTTATTTATTTTATTGTCATATTTCTGGGTATACTATTTTACTCAATCGCATGTTGTTAGTGTTATGCCTAAATAGCATGTACTGAGTAAACCAGCAACTCATTTTATGACAATTTTTAGAATTGGTTTTTAATGGAATACAAGAAGACAAAGTTGGCTTTAGAAGCAGTGAGACAGCCAATGGGGTGAAAGTCGGACATACTCCGTAGTACTATTGGTAACCGTGGCATGTCTTTAAACGCACCAAGGCTAAATGGTCTGGCTTCAAAACGAAATATAACAATATCTACCTTATAAACGGTGATTTTTTAAGAGCTTGGTTTTTGAAAATTCAAAGAAACACAGAAACTTGTAAAAAGTAAATGAAATTTTTATTTGGATCGATAAATAAATTTCTGCCATTTACTTTTTAAAAATAATTTCACTTCAATGTTGCCCGCGGCTACGCTTCAGGTGGTCCATTCTGAAGGTCCAATTTTGGCAGACTTTTTCACACATTTCGGCCGGAATCTCACCAATGACGCGTTCAATGTTGGCTTCCAAGGTAGCAATCGTGTTTGGCTTGTCCCCATAGACAATAGACTTAACATAGCCCCACAAAAAATAGTCTAACGGGGTCAAATCACATGATCTTGGTGGCCAATTGACTGCGCCAAAACGTGAGATCAACTGCTCACCAAATTCGCCTCTCAATTGATGCATGGTTTCGCGTGCAGTGTGGCATGTGGCACCGTCCTGTTAGAACCACATGTCGACCGAGTTCAATTCTTGCATTTTCGGCAAAAAAAAATCTGTTATCATCGAACGGTACCTTTCTCCATTGACCGTAACCCTGCGGCCTTCATCGTCCTTGAAGAAGTACGGCCCGATGATGCCGCCTGCCCATAAACCGCACCAAACAGTGCATTTTTGGGGATGCATTGGTAGCTGCTGAATTGCCTCTGGCTGCTCTTCACTCCAAATACGGCAATTCTGCTTATTCACGTATCCATTTAGCCAAAAATGAGCGGAAAAAAAACGGACGTAGCTTGCGAAACACATTTTTCACAGAGCACGAATTTTGAAAATAAATTTCAATAATTTGCAAACGTTGTTCAGGCGTAAGTCTATTCATGATGAAATGGCAAACAATACTGAATCGAAATGTCAAATGTTCGTGGAATTTGTCATGTGTGATCTGTCAAAAATATAAACGTCAAAAACAAAGTAGCAAAAAAATCACCCGTTATTTAATACCGAAATATACACAAGCCCCGGATAGTTCATAATTCCAAATTATTAGCGATACTTCTTTTTCTGCATGTTGGGAAATTTTCCTATTGTATTTTAGTCAGATTAAGTACTAGGCCAATTGAGACAACGCAGATATGTGATGGTGATACTGAATAATTATTCAACCCTATTGTGATTTTCGTCGGGAATATCTTTTGCCCGAAATATTTTTGTTCGCTCGGAATTTTAAAAGCTATTGCGAGTTTCACCCGAAATTTCACTTCAAATAAGAAACGAAATGACATTTTGAATAAACATATAAGTTCGGTAATATATTAAATTATAAAAACATGAAAACAAAAGAAAAAGAAAAACTTTATACTTAATTTTTTTTTTTAATTAAAATTACTTTGATTTATTTTGCAACATATATGTATTTATTTATATAAGCGACACGCGTTTCGGATTTAATAATCTATCTTCGGGCTTTATATTGACGAACTGTGGTGTTGATTGGTCAATGTCATATATATATAAATAAAGCAAAGTAATTTTAATAAAATAAAACAAAGTATAAAATTTAGCTTTTTCATTTATTTTCATGTTTTTATAATTTAATATATTAACGAATTTCATAACTACGCAACATGAAGAGTACACCACAAGGTAGAAACATATAAGGTGGGTGATGGTATATTAAAATTTAAAAAAAATCCAAAGGAATACAAAAAGTCCCAAATTTTTCCCTTTAGAAATAGAATCCACTAAAGAACAATAAGCATATATAATTCTGGATTTTTTTTAGTATACTGGAAATAAACCAGAGACAATAAAGGTTAATTGATTGCTTTTTAAATAAGCAATGATTATGATAAGGATGTGGACGATTTTTTAGAGTAGGGATATGAATCTCAAGTCTTGTTCGTATACATCCCAAAACTGCCTATTTCTACAAATTTCTATATTAAAGTGTTGTCAAGTTCAAATAAAATAAATTGACAGAAGTTATCGAACATACCAAAGACGTCATACTGCGAAAAAAGAAAAATTAAAAAGTGAACTTGCAGAAAGGTATTAATATAAATATTAATTGCTTCTGATGAACGACATAATACTATTAAAGGATTTAATTAGTTAAAAAAGTAAGAATTTTGTACACATATTTATCCATATCAGATAATCGACTTATGATTTAGGAATAACGAACAGTTAATTCTATGGTGATGACAAAAAATTGCGTGTGTGAACGTTTGAGAAAATTAATCGAGCTTGTGAATTTACTCAAGTCAATCAATTAGTCTGCTGATCAAATTTACTCAAAATTTGAATCTAATTGACACACATTAATAAAACATTTAGTTTTAAAACTTTGTTCTTCAGAAACAGTTTTACTTAACGATATATTCATAATTTTATTAAAGCGATTTATTACAAAAACAAAATAAAATCAAATTTTTCCCTACTTGTATCATCACTGATTTTGATCGATTGGTTTGACATTTAAAAGTTTTAAAATAAAGTGCCAGCCAATGAGTCAAATATAAACATTTCATAAAATTGTAAAAGAATAAATAACTATGTACAAGCATGTTGATGCAAGTCGGGCGAAACTTACAATAAGGGAAAAGTGAAATGTCAAATTTTCGGGCTGATTATTAATAAAACTAAAACTTAATTACTCACCTAAGCTTGGGATACCTCGGAAAATTGTATTACCATAATGAGTGTTTATCTTTATTCATTCTGCTATGTCCAGAATATTCGGAATACCATTTTTGCCTGTCTTTATTCCATGGAATATTCCGGATAAACTATTTTGTTGTTTCTTTATTCATTCCGGAACGTTAGGAATGCATTCTTTTTATTCCATGTTAAACACGAAATGAAAAGAATATTCTCGGAAAATCCTCTCATATGAAAGCAAAAAAATTACAGCAGCCAAAGACGGAAGCCAAGAAAGCAACCAAAATGAATGCGCAAATATTTTTCATATTTCTATTATTGAAATAAATATATAAATAATAATTAAATGCAATTTATCAGTAATTAATTAATCAATACCATTTTATTTTTACTATTTCTCATAGAGATACCTGTTTTTGCCATCATCACAACACTTTCAAACGGCTAATTCATGTCATCTTTTTCTTTTCTATTCCGGATAGTATTTTTGTTTTTTTATTCAACCCATTCTGGATATTCTGTATAATCATTTCGTATTTTCCATCCATTCTATTCCTTATCCGGAATAAATAAAGAAACACACTCAATATGAATTCTTACTATCTAAGGGCGGTATTTAGCAGGCCCCGGATTGAAAGTTAGTATGTCTTTATGACAGATACGCTTTTATCTTATTAGTACTCATCTATCCACATCTGCAGAATGTGGCGTGCAACGCGCAGACGTGGAAGTTGTCATCTTACTCCTTAAAATGACAGTCCCTTAAGGTTCAGCCAAATATTGAACAATTTTGTAATTTGAGAGTCAATTTGACCAGGATTTTGTTTTATGGCAAAAATCATTATACTGCAATGATCTATGCAGTTTTTCAACGTCAAATTTTAAGAAAGCCTCAAAAGCAGGCAAAAGATCTTCGCTTTCAAATTGAAATCGTTGTTGTGAGCACATGACAAGTTTATCGCTAACAATTTCACGGAACTCATCGGTTGCACTACCATCAATTTCGCGAGTTGAGCTCTTGACGCGTATTCCTTTATTCAACTCGATATTATGCAGGAACTTAATACCGTTAGTATTCACAATTTTGCTTTCTAACTTCCTAACGAAACCAGTTTGAATTGGCAGACTCTTGCATGAATCTTTAATGAATCTGTTTGAGGTTTTTTTTGAAATCTTTGAGAATTCAATTCAATTTTTCTTTATTGAGAATTAAAACATAAGGATATATACATTGAATCTTAATATAACTTGTAGCCGGCTTCAAGATATGACTGGCTATCAAAAAATATTTTTGTATAAAGAATTTAAGTTTCTTAATCTAAATTAAATAATTATGAGCATAAATAACGTCATTAATTCATAATTGTGCATGCTTGCTTCCAGCATGGTTATATGAAATTTTTAACAAATAAATAAAATATCAATTGTCCAATAAGATATTCCATTTCGCAGAAAGTTGTATTCTGAAGGTAAGTAGCAAATCTCTGAATTTTTTTTCCTTACACCCAAATAATACTAACTACCAACGACTCAGAGCAGAACAATACAATACACTGCAATCAATAGTTAATGGTTGTCAGTGCCCGTGTTAGTAGCGAATTTATTTTCGAAGTATCCATTTAGCTTTTTTTGTCAAGTTGCAATTTTGAATCTGCTGTTGCTCAAATTTCCAAAGGAATTTAAACGAATCCAATAACTGTTGGTTAACTTGAGATTTGTGTTTGACAGCAAATGTTTAGTTCATCAGCTGTTTTTACTTGCAATAAAGGTGTTATAGGGCAAGTTTTGCATTTGGAAAAAACATCGAACTCGAGATTTTAATCAAAATTGACATTACGATGATTAAGAACACCAAAAAAGTGGGTCCCGCAATTCCGTCTGTCTATCTCTAAAACTCTCTACAGCCTAAACGGCTGAAGCGATTTTCTGCAAACTTGGTATTTAAGCGTTTTAGGCACCGTTGCCAGACGATTTTCGCGGGACGACCCGATTTATAGACCAAAATTAAATGTCCCGCGCGGGACAGGCTCAGTCCCGATTTTACCGTGATCGAACATATTTATGAGCAAGCACGTGCGATTCAGTCGTGCGTTTTATTTTAATATATTTGTGCATCCCTCTCCTTCAAATTTTTTCTATCTTCATTATATGTTCATTCAATTCAAAAAATTAAATCTACTCCGTTTTTTAATATGTAATATATTTTACACTCTTTCATACAAGCCCAGAATTATTGTCGAAAATGAAAAATATTTTCATTCAAAATGAGAGTTTAACGCATACAAATACTCGAATAAGAACTTTTTCAATGCATTAAAACTCACCACGCCTGTGATACAAATAACAAGAGACAGCAATTGCAAAGAAAAGTATGTAGTAGAAATGAGATCCATTAGCGAAACTACACCCAGATTAAAGTGACCAATACGTGGGACAGTCCCACTTTTACATGATCTGACCCACCCTGAAAATTGTCCCACAAATGTCCCACAAAATCAAAAGATGTCCCACACTGTCGCACGAAATCCAGCTTAAATTTTTATATCGGTTTTTTACTCATAATAATTTAACTGAACGCTACCATCATTTTACAAAATTATTTGCATGATATAACGACTGCACGCACTCATAGTTATCTTGTTGACAGCCCGTTGTAAATAAATTGTTGACGGTGGAGAAGTCACAACACTCTGAGGAAATAATTAAATCCATCATTGGCATACTATACATGGACTGCTAGGAGCCAACTTCATGTTGGTTCTCTCCTCATCTAGGTTCAAACGAGCGCAACCCAGCTTCCAGCGGAAAACACAAATATTATCAAGTCATAGCATGTTGAAGGGATTTTTTTGTCAAGGAAATCCATACACGAATCTAAAAATTTCATTTTCGCTATTTTGTACAGAAAAAAAGTCAACTAATAACTATATTACAGTTCTTTGCGGATGAGCGAAATACGATTAATGAGTTTGGTTTTCAAAGGTTAAGATTTTTTTTTTATAATCTTACACGCGCTCAAGGGATTATACTACCCTTTAAATGTTACAACACAGTGCCAGCGTGAGATTAAGGAAGAGAAAGAAGTATAGGAAAGATTTGTGGCGCGCGATGTTCTGAAACTGGAGGTGGTTGTTATCTCAGATTTTATCTCCAGGGTGCCGAACTAATGCGGAGAAATTTCATTGACTTATTTATCTATGTCCCTTATAATTCGCACTATTTTTTATTCGTTGTCATATCTTTACCTAAGCAGCATGTAATGAGCAAACCAGTAATTCATTGTATGACATTTTATTTTAGAATATGTTTTTAATGGAAAAATAATGGGACATAGACTACGTCAGGTATCGAACCTGTGACCATGAGGAGGACAGGCGAACACTCAACTATCGTGCCACGGCCACCTTCTTCTTTTCCTTAAAAATAAGAATTTTTCTTTATTTTCTGCAACAGTTTTAATAAAATTGAAATGTCCCACATTGAAAAACAAAAATGTTTGTGTATATTATTTTCGGATGAATTTTCTTACTTTGTCCCACTTTTTAACTTTTTGGATCTGGTCACTTTAACCCAGATGCAAAAAGATCAGTTTTATATTACCCAGGTGCAAAAATATCAGCTTGACAACGATACTAGCTTGTATAAAAACCAAAATATCTGCCGAAATTTCCATCTGGTATTACTCATCTGTGGTTCAAATATTCATTCATTCTCATTGAGTTGCAAAAGCAAAAGTTTAATTTTTGTCCGTCTATTCTTAAAAGAGCTACAAATTTGGATTTTCTTAAAAAAACGTATTGGTTAGAATCGTTTTATAATGAATGAAGAAGCCGGAAGTTTTGTTTCAAATAGCACGGAGCAGGAAAGTATAACACCGAAAAAGAAAGTCAAATTAGTAAGTCATCGCTTAACGAAATACAATGCAAATTGGGAGAATCAATACATATGGTTGTGTATTGCGAATTCAAGTGAGTATCGAGCTTATTGCAGGCTATGTATAAAAGTATTTAGTATTTCTCATGGTGGAATAAATGACACAATGAAGCACTCAAAAACAAGTTCCATTCGAAGACCGTGTGTTCTCGCGCTGCAAGAAATATAACAAATTATTTCCAGGCGCCAGTTACTTCCACTTCTGATCGTGATCTTGACATTATGTATAAAACGTCAGCCGCAGAAATTTCTTCTACATATCATTATATTACGCCATAATAGTATGGATTGTTTCCAAAAATTATTGCCTATCATGTTCGCCGATTTCAATCTAGCTAAGAACATTAAATGTGGTAGGACAAAGTGTGAAGTCTTGGCGGTAGAAGCTTTAAAGGAAAAAATACAGAATTTAAAACAAGGTTTGTTCTTTTTCATTTCCACGGACGCCAGCAATAAAGGAAACCGAAAAATGTTTCCAATTTGTGTGCGATATTTCAGTTTAGAGAAAGGTATACAAAACAAATTATTGGATTTTGTAGAGAGTAATGATGAAACTGTCGACTAAATAACAAAGATACTTTGTGAAAATTTAGAAAAAAATGAGTTGAAAATATCTCAATTAACATCATATGGAGCTGATAATGCAAATGGAAACTTCGGTTCAGAGCATTCCGTTTACACAAATCTCGTTCGTAAGAACATCTAGCATAACATGACCAAATTTGCATGTGATAGGTTAGAGATCGACGTTGAGGCATTTATCTTAAAAATATACAGCCATTTCTCACATTCATCTAAACGTCGTGCGGAATTAATGAAAATATTTGAAACCACAGAAAGGGAATGGTTCGAATTATTGCGTCACGTAAACAACAGATTTTTGTCGCTCTGTCCTGCGGTTGAGAGAATAGTCAAGGTTTGGCCTACTTTGAAACGATATTTTGATAAACCAGGATTATGTGCAAGAGCCATTGAACAAATTTTTCAAACGGAAGAAGAGGATACAAAAACTCTAGCCTACATTATTTTGTTCATAATGTCATGAGCAGTTTTGGTGCATTTATAAAAGATTCGCAAGGAAATATGGGTGGCAATGGCGCAGTGGATAAAGTGCTTGATTGCTAACTAGGACGTGCGGGTTCGATCCCCACGCTAGGCGCATTATTTTCTATACCTCCAATTTTAATTGGCTGCCGCCCATGGGTTTAAATAAGACAATCAATACCTGGTTTTCAAATCCACTGTGCTAAACTAGTGCCGTGCAATTCAGGTTGCATTTAAAAGACCTTAGGTCTTACAGGCATATAGTTAAATTAACAAAAAAAGATGCATGAGTCATTAGGCTTCTTTCGCTCGAGGTTGATGCAAAGGTAAAATGACTGCTTTTTTGGCTTCCAAACAAAGCAGACGCTAAATAAATTGATTGAAGCTGAAAAGACAAAAGCTATCGAAGACTTTAAAAATTTGTATGTAAATTGTCAAACATATATAGACAAACATTATAACTTTTCATTAACCTCAAAAAATGAAAATAATTTTGAAATGATTGAGAATGCTGTTTCTTTATTCAATTTGTCTGGTAAGTTTAGTTCTTTTTTTTTTTAAATGGTTGAGAGTGCTGTTTCTATTTCAGTTAAAATTGTTAGGTGATGACTTATATGAAGAATTCAACTTGACGAAATTATCGTTGGACGTAATTGTGAGAAATTCTCAAGATAACACCTTACAGAAATGGCATCAGCTCTTTAAACAGTTCCCAAAAAATGATACTACGAATGTGTTTAAACTTGTATCCTTCGTATTAAATATCCCAACTTCTAACTGCTCTCCCGAACGCGTTTTTTTCGCAAATGAATTATAAATGGTCAGATGTCAGAAACAAATGCTCCGTAAATTTAATGAAAGCAGAACTACTCATTCAATTCAATCTGGAGTACACTTGTGAAGACTTCTTCAAATACATCGTCGAACAAAAAGAAGTTTTGAAAAAAATCAAATCTTCAGACAAGTATAAGTAAATAGCTTTTTAAACGTGCATGAATTCATTTTTAAAAAAATAAAAAAATATCTACTTATCATCGTATATTCCTTAATTTGAATTTCAAATAAAACGAAAAGTAAAAAAACGTATTTTATACTTTTGTCCCGATTTCGACATGACAATCCCGATTTTTTTCTCAAAATCTTCCAAAATCCCGATTTGGAAGAAAAAAGATCTGGCAACGCTGGTTTTAGGTGATTTTCCAAAATAGATTTTTGAATTATTGTTTTAGCCACAAAAATAACGGTACTTTCCATAAAAATTTGTCTATCCTCTTAATTATCTCGAAAACTGTACTAACGATTGTGATAAAAATTGGACATGGTCTACATTTTGGACTAACATTTTTTTATTAACGGTACCTGCCATACAACCATTTTATTGATTTCTCATAAACGGCTCAACAGATTTCGATCAAAATCAAAATTTTTATACAGGAGCTCGTTCAAATTATAAATAATACTGCATTACAAAATTTTCGAAAAATAATTTTTGGGAAATACAATATTTCGAAAACGGGTGGACGATTTTTTACTTAAATGTTCATGTTGTTATTATTAAATGTTCATACCAATTTTCTTTAGAAAAAAATTAAGTATTTTTATATATATGAAATTCAGTGAAAAACGACGTATCGGACATATCGGATGTACGAAGAATTTATTTGAGCATTCTCATACACAGATGCAAGACACTTGTTTTACCATAAAATAATAGGTAGATCGCGTGTTAGCGCGAGCTGTTCATCTGGAGGAAATTTTTGCATCTCATTTTAGTTCTGTTTGTTCGGAAGTTTGTAACCGAATCAAGTAAAAGATGATACTATTTTGGAGTATACGACATGTTAAAAAAGATAAAGAAGAGCTTATTATAGGATGCAGTGAAAATAGTAATTACCAGAAACATGCTTTAGAATTTTGCAATTTCAAATAGAAAGTACTAAAAAAACATAACAATTACCACTTAAAATAGACTCTGCTTTATGTGTTTTATGTAATTTCCAAACATATATAAATATTTTTGTAGTTCATATCCAATATTATATCGAAATGAACACATACATTTTTTTCTCCTTTTGGCACAGTGAAAGTGCAGCTTTCAGTGGGAACTGCCTCCTAATCAAGTAGAAAGGCTTAGTTGGGTCAGATGGAGTAATATTTATGCGAGATATAACAAAAGTTTTCCCAGAATCAATCAGATGAGCCGTGATACAGTATCCATTTAGGTATGTGACAAACATAATGTTCTGGCCAATTAATTAAGCCACATTTAGCATTTAAATTAATTACATTTAGGGTAGGTAGTACCCAATTTAGTGCATTCGGTTTTTGAAAAAAAGAATACAATCAACAGAAGTGACAATGAAATATGTTTTTCCCCCACTCATTCATTCAGGTGCAGCAAAAAAAAAAATGTTTCTCCCAGCTCCCCCGATGTGCAAGGTAAGAAAGGGAGATTTTAAATTAAAGAATTAATAAATATGAGAAACGAGATTATAAACAAGAGATGTAACAAATATTTTTCTCCACCACTCACTTAAAACTCAATGTGCAAGCGAAAAAATGAGGATTTTAAATTACAGAAATAAAACATATTTTTCTCTGTCAATCATTCAATGAGTTAAAAGCGAGGCATTCTTTATATCAAATTATTCATTTATTGAAATTGCCGAAATTTATAGATAATAAGGTGTTGTCGTGTAACATAAAGTTTTTGTGCAATGTCATCGTTGTGTGTAAATTCCTATCCAATGATACCTAATTTAGAGGATTTGATTATTTTATGAATAAGAAAAAAGGAGTTTGACAACTGCAATAATATATATGATGATGAGTTGTTGTACGTACTCATAAATTATATAACTATTAATAAATGATTAATTTTATAGCTTAGTGATTGATTAGGTTTATGGGTCTCGTTATTTTATTATTAATAAATAGAGAGAGGTATACCGCCCTGATTTTTGTATGACTACATAGTATTGTACACACGTTGCGTTCCTGACATTATAGTTCTTAAGGCTGTGAAAAAAAAGAAGAGACATATATTTTTTTTGTCAAGAGACCAAAAATTTAACCCCCAACAACAACTGTAGAATTAATAATTTTAAATACCAACAAGGTAAGAAAATTTGAGGATTTCTATATCTACAACTTACCTTGTCTACAATATCTCCAATTAACGGTGTTGTGTGGTGACTATGTGATGTTGGACTTGAGCATTTCAGATATGATGTAGGTGTTGGCGCGGAAACTGATGTAAAATTGAATTCCGACAAAGGTAGACCATGTGATTTTGCTTGTAATTCAAGTTCCTTAAATATGTAAATATAAATTTGACTTTTTAAAGTAACGGTAATATACAATAATATTCATTGTTTTGTGGTAGAACCCAAGTAAAGTAAATTGAATTTTAATGTTTAGATATATAGATACTATTTTATTAGCATTCTTAGCTTCAACAAGATATCGGTAATATCTTATAGAAGCAAAAATGACCTATAGAGAAATGTTAGATGGGTAATCAATTTAATCTAAGATTTCAATACAACTATCATCCAAACTTTGTCTTATAATATGTATACGACTATAAATGATTAGTTTAAAACTGTTTAAATTCAGATATTTGTTAAATTTATCTTAAAGCAGCTTACCTTAATTCTATTGACTAAACGTCGATTTTGAACTTCCATTTGCCTCTGACGATATTCGTTTTGTTTTAAACGGTTAATTTCATGTTTCAAACATTTAATATAATCAACTGATGACTTAAGTATTGTGCCTTTATTTGGCCGTATGTCACGTACAACTTCATAATATGGATCATTAGTTTTCGGCAAGAGTGTTCCAAGTTCTTTGATTCGATCATTGATATTAAAACGGCGCCGTCGTTCGACTTTTAAATAAAAAAATAGTTGTAATATTTTTTTCACATAGAATAAAGAAACATACTCATATTGTGATTATCTTTCTTTTGTCGGTCCTTAGCCAACGCATGCATCTCGGCATCTGTTAATGATTGTGGTTCTTGCTTAATTGATAAATCGGAAGAATAATTATTATCGAATTTAAATGAATCATGTAAGGCACTCGAATCGTATTGTAATATATCGTCTAAGAATATGTCATCCGCCTGAAAAAAAAAAAAAATAAAGAAAAAATATAATTACAAAACACAATATATGGATATCTACATTATTATATAAGACCATCTTTATTCGTTTGGCAAGAAATATATGACAAATCTGAAACGCGAACTTTCGCATTCAGTTAATGAAGCATTAAATTCTACGCGTTTTTTTATTTCTAATTGGACAATTCTTACGAGAGCAGATGATATTAGCGGTGTCTTCGAAATTAGAAGGGAGCTGGGCTCATTTCGCTTAGCGATTATGCCATTTTTTAAATGTTCATCATTAAATCCGGTAAGAGCAAGATTCTCAGATCGCCATTGCATTATATCGTTCCAGAGGTAGAAGTGGTGGAGCAGAGCTCTGCTCTTCAGGTCATGATTCGGGAGAATGCTAGCATACACCTTGTATACTTGCTGGGTCTGGGTCTTAGCCAGCTATCAGAAGTACGCCACTCTCAAACGACAAAGGCACTCTCAAATGGCCAAGACGGAACTTGTCCTTATCACTAGGAAATATAAAATTCCCCAACTTAACACCCATCACTGAATGGAAAGCCACTGACTTTCTCAGATGAAACCAAGTATCCTAAGCCCCACACAAAATAAAAAGCTAAACTGGAAATCCAATACAATACAAGAAAGAGTAAGAAAAGCTACAGTTGCACTCTTCTCTCACAAAAAAATGTCATTGGGGACAAATGGGGCTTATCCCCCCACATTGTCCACAGGTTGTACACAGCGGTCGTCAGTGGGGCCAGTGTTCCCAGATTGGCTTTTTTTCCGGTCATTTTGCCCGGAAAATTAATTTTGGGGCGAATTTTGGCGGAAAAAATAATGGTTGGATTTACGGGGGGAAACAAAATAAAACACTTGTTTATGAAAGCTTTTAATATCTTATACAATATGCAGAAAAGAGAAAAAAATTATCAATATGAAACTTTCAAAAAACATAAAAAAACAAATGTTTTTAAACAAATTTGAGTTTGTTACAATTAATTTGTGGGGTACTGTAAAAGAGTATGCCTACCAACGAATACGAAATTATACACAAATCGAAATACTTTTCCAAGGCAAAGAGAGATTTAGTTTGAACCAATTCACTTGGCAGTTGGCAATTCTATTTAGCAGCTCCCCTCAAATTTCTTTGTTCATCTCATTAACTTTGAAAGATACACTCAATCGTCTTCCAGAGCAGAGATGAACTTTATTTATAGGATGTATTGTCGTGGTTTATTGTGCAGTTTTCAAATAAGGATTTCATCTCTGACATTCCACTCATTAAATCTCTAGCGCACTATTTTTGTTCTCTTGAATGCTCTCTGCGCAACCGACCATCGACCAAGTGATTTGGTTCAAGCTATAAGTACATTATACATATTGATAATTTGTAATGATTTTTACAAATTAGCTTAATTTTTAAGCTGCGAAAATTTTAATTTTTGTAATAATAAAAAAGCGAGCGAAAAATGATTAAAAAAAAGACGTGCGGATAACTTTCAGTTACGGTTCGGAATGAAATTTTATTCTTCTTCTTTTTTCTTCAAATTTAATTTACAAATAAAGATGTCCGGATGGGCGCGAAATTAAAATATTATAAAAATTAAATATCCACAATAATTAAATTTAAATTTGTTTAAGTTTATTTTCGTTATTTATTTTTGTTTTTTAAGTTTTACAGTTTTATGTGCCTCGTCAAAACGTCAAATGGCTGGAAGACTTCAAAATTACTCATCGGAAAGCACGTCCAGGTTGACGATTAGGCGTCTCAGGGTTCCGCTCTGCGCTTTCACGTCGGCGGCCCTGACCTTTCAGTCCTGCCCTTCGACGACCATCACGACTCGTCCCATTTTCCATTGTTGTGGAGGAGCGTTGTCTTCGTAAATAAGGACGAGTTTGCTCACGACGAGATTGGGTTGCTCGTGTTCTCACTTGGACCGAACTTGAAGGCCAAGCAGATACTCCTTGGACCACTTCTGCCAAAACTGCTGATTGAGCCTGCATAGAAGCTGCCATCTTTTCAAGCAGGCCATTTGCCGTCCCGGCAATTGTTTTGCTGCCAGCGATCGTAAGCAGCTGCCGATTAATAGATGCGCTGGGGTGAGTGCTTCGCCGTCGTTGGGGCCAGCGCCCACGGTTGAGGTCCAGCATGGAAATTTTTCCTGTGGAAGGACGTTAAGTACGTTTTTACAAATGGTTATTTTTGGTGAATAACAGTGGGAATTCGGCTCATACTCTTTGGTGCGTTTAACAGACGACCACCTTCGCGAATTAGTGAGAGTGAACAATTGTCGTCAGTATAATCGTGAATAAATGAATTAAGCTTTTGAATACTGTTTTCCAACGTAACTTTCTTTTAAAGCTTTTGAATTTCATCGGAAAATTTATACTTTTGAACAATTTCAACTATTTTTAGAAATGATAAATTCAACTATTTTGCAGTGGGTAATTCTTCTACAACTTCTGTTCTAATTTTCGATCACAATTGGTTTATCTGAAAACTATTAAATTTACACTTTAGTTTTTGATTTAGAATTATTGGAAAGTCGTTGCAAATTTTTTATTTCAAAATTCTAAGTTGGAAGGTGTCTCTGAGTTTCTTAATATAATCGGCAGCGAAATTAATCTTTTATTAGGAACTGTTTATAGGCCAAATAAAAATGTGAATCTAGAGCCCTTTCCCGTCTTATGGAGGAATTGACAGTCAGCTCACCAAATATATTAATATATGGTTACTTTAATAGTAATATTTTAATTGATAAAAGCCTTATTGATCATATGACTTCACTTGATTTACATTCAACTAATTTATCCGTTCCTGCTCATTTCACCCGTTCGTCAGGTACACTTTTGGATCTTTTTTTTTTTGGATCTATTTTTTGTTAATAGAAAAGGTCTTGTATTATGACCAACTCATTGCTCCAGTTTTTTCTCATCACGATCTTATTTTTTTGACTTATGATTTCACAAGAGAGAACGTTTAGAAATTCTTCCAATTCAATTCCGAGATTTCCAAAACATAGATAGATTGGCTATTGAACAGAGTATTCACAATATAGCCTGGGAAAATATATACATATCTAACTAACTCACCAAATTAACAAGTAAAGTTTTTGAATGAAAATATATAATCTCTTTACAATACATACGTTCCACATCGTCAAGTGGTTTGTCCAGGAACAATTGAACCTACAAAACAGCCAAAGAGGAACAATCCAGACACTAAATTACAATGAGATGCGCCTGTGGACACAACACAAATTAAAAATAATTTAAGAAGTACGAATTGTATTTGAATCTGCTTTAAAGCAAGGAAATTCCGTCATAAGTTCGAATTGGCGCGATCTTAATTTCTATCAAGTAATAATTTACCTATTAAATAATATTAATTTATGAGTGTACTTTTTATTTAATTGCATTTACAACACTTATCAATCAACTTTACATTTACATATATATAAATAAAATATGCGAGGTGAAACATTCAATTTAATAAAATCAATTAATTATAAAATACATACAATCAATTGATATATATACAAAAAAATCTTTAACCTTTAATAAGTGTAATTCGCCTGCATAATCCATACAAATACAAACCATTTTATTCATGATTCAACTAAATTCTTTAATCAGAGCATATGCTTTGCATATTCAAACTTCATAAACATATTACAATTTTATGATTTAAACTAAGTTACTACCCTGTGTCTTTTTTTTCCAATTTCGTTTTACACTCACGTTCGTAACTCGCCCTGGCAATCTCTGTATTGCTTATCTATCGTTGTGATTAGAATCAAACAGTGGAAAACTGTTGTTCTTTGAAAGAATACCTACGCCTTGATAGCAATTTTAATCAAGCTATTGAAGCTACACCGACTAAGGTAAAGGTTTTACAACAAATAGTGCATTTGTTTCAATATTTATTGGAAATATTGTTAGTGTTGAAACTTAAGATAAATAGATATGAGTAAAAAACGTCAGAGTCAGTCAATTTAATAAAATGGATAATCTACAACAAGTTTTACAGCATAAAGATGTTGTTATTCATAGCGTTTGAGTTAGAGTGTAGATTAGATATTTTGAATTCGTATATAGAACAGGCGATGGACTTTCAAAATAAAATAGAATTGATTGATCCAACTGATAATTCGCGAAGTGAATTAGGTTAGGTTAGGTAAATCGGCTGACAGTTGATCTTGCTACCGGGACACTTAGATCAGAATAGATCAATTGTGGTACCCTTAAGTATTGTAACTTCTAATTTTATAACCCATGAGTTCTATGGATAATCATTATCGAGCCATTTAAAGGCTTTTATGAAGTTCAGAAGGCTTTTGCTTGAAAGATTTGAGAATTCTTCTAAATCATTGAAAAACTAGCGAAATGAATTAGAAAACATATGTGTGAGTACAAAATCTCTTTTATTAGCTCTAATGAATAAACATAAAAAGACAAATAGTCATGCTGTATCAATGATTGGATTGGGTACACATCATTCGAAACTTCCGAATATGAAACTTCCAAAATTCAGTGGCAAGTATTTGGAATATAAAAATTTCATAAGTTTATTTGAAAGCTTAGTCGACCAAGATCCATCGTTGAGTGATATTGCAAAATGCAATCATCTTTTATCTTGTCTTTCTGACACAGCCTTAGGCACAGTCAGTGCATTCCAAATATTTTTTTTTAATCTACACGTGCTCAAGGGATTATACTACCCTTTAAATGTTTCAACACAGCGCGGGCGTGAAGTTGAGGAAGAGAAAAATGGATAGGAAAGATGTGTGGCGCGTGTTCTGAGACTGCAGGTGGTTGTAGTCTCAGATTTTATCTCCAGGGATGGCGGCTGAACTAATGCGGAGAACTTTTCATGTCTTATTTATCTATGTCCGTTATAATTCGCATTATTTTTTATTCTTTGTCATATTTTATCGGTATACTAGTTTTACTCAATCACATGTTGGTAGTTCTATGCCTAAACAGCATGTAATGAGTAAATCAGCAACTCATTGTATGACATTTTATTTTTGTAATTGGTTTTTAATGGAAAAATAAGAGGACATAGACTACGACAAGGGTCGATCCTGTGACCATGAGGTTGACAGGAGAACATACAACTATCGCGCCACGGCCAGTAATTCTTTGAATTACTTTCCGTAGGACTGATCAAGATAAATTCAAATCTTCCAACACTGCAAAAAACAGTACTTGGTTAGATAGTGTCAGGAAAATGTAAATCAACAAAATATGTTCCAATACATGCAGTGTTGTTACATTAACTGAAAATCTTGAATCCATTGACTCTACGTTGTTAAATTTCTGGGAGTTGGAAGAAATTCACAAGGAGTCGCAAGTCGTTAGATACACTCAAGAGCAACAAGATTGTGAGAATCACTTTCTGAAAACATTTCATAGATTATCAAATGGTCGTTTCAAAGTTTCGCTTTCTTTTAAATCTAAACCAGTTACGTTGGGTAATTCAAACGATACAGCTAAAAAATGTTTCCTTTCAGTAGTATGAAGGATTACTAAAGATTCTCAATTACGAGTCATGTATTTGAATTTTATGAAAGAACAACTAGATCTAGGACAAATGCATCTAGCAAGTATCGACAGTTTAAATGGTCCACATTATGTTATTCCACATCAATGTGTGCTTAGGCTGTAGAGCATAACACCTAAACTTCGAGTTGTTTTTGATACGTCAAGCCGAACTTCGAATGAGATCTCATTGAATAACACTTAAATGGTTGGTCCCATAATACAAGAAGAATTATATTCGATGTTATTGCGTTTTAGATTACATACGAGTAGATATGCAATCACTGCTTACATCACTAAGACGTATCGTCAAATTCTAATTAATGAAACCGATAAAAAGTTCTTACTTGTATTATGTAAATACCGTTACATATGGAACTGCACCGGCACTATATTTAGCAACAATATATCTGTTGTTCTTAAGTGAATTGTGTAAAGATTCACATCCAATTGCTTTAAAAGTTATACGGGAAAATTTTTATATTGATGATATGCTGACAGGAGCAGATGATTTAAAAATGTCTCGAAAAACTTCGTTTGGATGTTTCGCATATATTGGAGTTAGGTGGCTTTCAATTAGCAAAAGGGTGCTCAAGTTTTCCAAAATATAATAATAGTGAATCACTCGAAAAATTATTGCAATTTTAAAGTACTGACTCTGTAAAAGCATTAGGAATTCATTGGGTTCCTAAAGAGGATTTGTTTAAATTTCATTTAGAAGAATGTTTTCATGATCCAAAAGCTACAAAAAGAAATATTCTGTCAGTGTCTGCTCGATTATTTGATCCTCTTGGACTTCTAAGTATAATCGTGGTTAAAGCCAAAATCTTATTGCAAGAGTTGTGGTTGACGAAATTAGACTGGGATTGGAATCAATTCCAATGCGTGTTGACAGTTATTGGTAAGAATTTAAATATAATTTAACGAAATTAAATATGATAAAAGTCCCACGTTGTGTTAACACTTCTCCAAAAGATAAGATTCAAATGCATGGTTTCGCTGACGCTTCCATAAGAGCTTATTATTACTGTCTTTACACACGTAGCAAGGAAGGTGAAATAATTCGCTCATGGCTTCTAACAGCCAAATCTAAAGTCGCTCCACTCAAAACAAAATCATTACCAAGACTTATAAAATTGCAGATATTATTTTTTGGACGGATTCAGAAATTTCATCAAAAGTCATTCTTCTTTATTAACAACATTCGTAGCTAATAGAGTTTCCGAAATACAGGATTTATCAATTGATGTCGTTTGGCGTCATGTACCATCAGCCCAAAATTCTGCCGACATTGTATCTCGAGGCTGTAACGTCGACCAGCTAATAAATTCGATCTGGTTTGAAGGTCCTAAGTTCTTGGTGCTAAATGCTTTAGACTGGCCAAAAAAAAACCATTTCAAACTCTCTCTTGAAGAAGAATTGTTAGAAAAAAGAAAAGTTTAATCTTATTTGCTTGCAACTCAACAACCTTCTGTTATGTTAGACTTAATTGCGAAACATTATCAGAAACTACTTCGCATTGTAAGTTGCATGTATCGTCTTATAAACAAAAACGACTTAAGAAGTTCATCAAATATCCCGACAGCAAAATAAATGGGATGGGCTTTCTTGAAAATTATTGAAATTGCTTAGAGACATGAATTTTCAGATGAAATTCAAAAGTTAAAAAAATCTCTACTATCTCGCACCAAATATTCAGAAATTAAATCCATTTATTCAGGTATTTAAGGATAAGAATCGGACTTTCGAACTTTCGAGTCGGAAAGCTAGTGACCTGCCCCTTCTTCCCACCTAAAAAAATATCAAAATAAAATCGAAAAAATAAATACAAAACCAAAGCTTATTACAGAAATAAAAACAAAATAGGGCAACAAAATATAAAATTAAAATATAAACAAATACCCAGTGTCAGTGCCAGTGTTCTCTGTGCTAAAAAAATTAAATATTAAATATAAAAATCTTAAATACAAATTAAGCACAAAAACAAAAAAATAAAACCAATGTGATGCACTCACAAGCAACATCTACACCACAAAGCGAGCGGTAAATTTCCTTTCCTTCCCCTTCATAGTCACTCGCAGTTGCTTTGCCTTGATCATTACATGCAGTGTGTGGTCATCCCATACAATGTAGGTAATGATTAAGTCAAAGAAATATCAGATATATTGCTGTTATTGGCTTTGGGAATACCGGGGCGGATCAATTCAATTGCGTCTAAGGCATACCACTAGTAGTAATTGTGTTGTGAAGTCCAATTTGGTACTCAAACCTAATATTAGCATAGTTAACTGTCTGATTTGATTTTATTTATGTTTATTTTTTCGAAATGGTTAGTGAATTCATTAGTTCAGTTCTGACTCTTGTTTGCGTTATAAGTGTATTTTTATTAGACTATTTGCCTACGATGGTGCGGAAAGTGCGCCGATCCACTTAACAACGGTGATACTGTCTTGTGCGGTATATGCGGTGTCCCATTTCACGCGTTATGCTCTCTGCTTAGTAACTTTGAAATTAAAATCATAAACTCCAGTACAATCATCTTTTGGAAATGTGAAAAGTGTGCAAACATGGTTTTGCCATCCTTAATAAACAAACTAATTGACTGTGTTGCTCTTTTGCATATATCAGATCCCGAATCCAAACCGACTAGTTCTCAAAAAACAAATACCACACAAAATATCTTAACAGAAAAAAATCAATTAGATGTCAGTAGAGACTTGCGTAATTCTACAAAAGGTCAACGACTCCCAAAGGTCATTGTGAGGCACAAGAAAAAAATACAAACTAAATTCCATACGTCTCCTGTACCTAATCGACTCTCAATAACTAATATCACTCCCTCACCATCACTTCTTGTTTCAACAAAAATTGCTAGTAACAAAAAGCAACAAACAACTCCTAATAATAATGTATTACAAAAACAACTACATCATACACTGCCGGCTTCTTCCTCGAAAATTTCGCTCTCTAAAGAAGAGGTGCACAAAGAAGATTGTGTGCAAAAAAAAGGAGGACAATTACGACGCGCCTGCAGGCTCTGCTGCTCTCGTGGGAGTGCATTCTTATTCTATATCTCTTTTAATAAATGATTTAGACATTGTTTCCACTTCCTCTCCCGCCAATCGGAATATTGCTGCTGGTACGAGCGAGATGACCGCAACAAATGTGGATCTGGGTACTGCGAAAGTAATTGTGGGTCTTCCAAATGAAAAAATTGCTGTTAATGTGTGTGTTGATGAAGCCGAATCTGTGATAGCCCCAACGGCGTCGCCGAAGACGACGGTGACGACGAAGTAGGAGGTGTTGCTAGTATTAATGCTGAAGGTTTGACTTCTGCTTGTGATGACGGAATTAAAACTGAAATTTCTGCAAATACCCACATTTTTAAGTCCGGTCGTAATATGGAAGCGGACATCTTAAAAAGAATGTTTTTAGCAGAATGCGATGGTTCCACATATCCAGTTTCAGAAAGGAAACTTCAAATGAAAATATTAAGGATTATAATTGATGGTTCCCTTTTCCCGTGTCATAAGCTAGTTACGTTAAATTATGAAGAGAATATGCTAAGATTTATCAATTTTAAAATTGCTACTTCTCTGGAATACGTACATATGATTTATAACTCTGAACTCTGGCCTAAGGGTATTGGTATTCGCCCGTTTAATTACAGGTCAAAAAACGATCCGTCATCGAAAGAAACTCAATCGACCTAAGTATTGCTATTGCTCGTGTTGGTGTTGCTGATGTCGGGGCTTCTGATTTTGTTGATGCTGATGTCGTGGCTGCTGATGTTGTTGCTGATGTTGTTGCTGATGATGTTGTTGTTTTAGATGACTCTTTTGTTGTGTCTGTTAAAGCGGTTGCACATGAAGAAGATACCATCAATTTTGATGCTGCTGACGATGCTACAGTAATCGATGAAGTTAATGCGGATGTTATTGTTGCCAATGAATTAAGCCCAAGACAAGCTTTTGTTGCTGATAATAATGCCGATGATGACAACATTGCTGTTGACGTAGATGTTGCTGCTGAAGCTGATCATGAATTGCATAGTTTTAGTGATTTTTGTATTTATTATCAAAATGTTGTTGTAGTTAGAACCAAATTAAATAATTTATTCTATATTTTACTTCTTGCAATTATCAAATAATAGTTTTAGCAGAAACCTGGCTTAATGATAGCCATTTAACAACAGAACTATTTAGCTATGATCAATATGCTGTATATAGGAAAGATCGTTGTTCAATGAAAACTGGTCTAAATAGGGGTGGTGGAATCATTATCGCCATTCATACTAATTTTATTTCTAATGAAATTGAATTATTCTCAAGCAATAATGACACTTGTTTTGATATTGATCAATTAATTGTTAAAGTGCATCTTAGGAAAAATGTATATTCATATATCTCCGCCAGCTATATTTCACCTGGAAGTCAATTAGAATTATATAATGTTCACATTGAAAATTGTAGATGTTTGTTTAGTTATTTAAATTCAACTCATCATAAAATTTGTCTTGGCGATTTTAATATTGGTGATGTAAACTCGAAATTTGATACTGAGGATAAATGTTTAATTCCTTTTAATGTAAAAACTGAAATTGAGTGTTCTGTGATTGATTTTTACAGCCAGTTTAATTTATTGCAAGTAAATTATTTTCCTAATTTACTGAATCGTATATTAGACTTAGTATTTGTTGATAATGAATTGGAAGTGAGCGTTGACAAAGTTCTTTCGCCTATAGTACAAAATTCTCAGCATCATATTTGCCAGGTCATAGATTGTAAGATCTTAGTCTATATTCAAACCATTAATGAAATCGATTATTTTTTTTATTTTAAGCGTGGTAACTTCGATGCAATGAATTTATTTTTAAACTCATTACCGTGGGAGTCAATAGTAGAAAGCCAAGATCTGACCCAAGAGTTTGTATCTTTTAAAACTTATTTAAAGCAGGCATCTTATAGCTATATTCTCAAAAAAATATGTAAAAAGAATTCCAACCCCCCATGGTTCAATGACAGGCTTTCTAAGCTTAAGAATAAAAAACAAAGCTTATAAACTCTATAAAAAAGATAAAAATAATTTGGCATTCAGACAAAACTATTATTATTATTATTAGTTTCTTTATTTCAAAATAAACGTTACAAAATGTATATACAAAAGAATATATGGACATGGCAAGGTGCCGTCTACGAGATAATGACATCTCATAAGAAAAGATAAATGCATAGATACATAATTGATAGAATAATAATTTGTAATTTAAGAAAGTTTCATGAAAAAAAAAGAAAAAAATTGAATTAAAAGATAAGTACAAAATACAGTGTTGTTATTTAAAATTTAGATTTATAGTTTAAGATAAGATGTTTTTAAATTGGGTTTGGTATATATAAATGAATAGATATTTGCTTAATTACAAAAGAAGAAACCAGTGAAAAAAAGCTTTGAATCAAAGTAAAAGGTTGAGATGATAATTATAGATATTTCAAAAACTTTCTATACGACAGGGCATGGTCACAAAATTTGTAAAGATTAGTCCAGCCCAGGAAACCATTCAAAATGTCTATCAGTTGTGCTCTAGAAAGGATACTTTTCTGGAAGTAAAGCCTTCGAATCTCTTGCAAAATAGGGCAAATGGCTACAAAATGGTAAACATCATCTCGCTCATACCTGTTGCAGAAGTTACACAGAATTGGTAGGTCAGAACGATAAGGAACATAATTTAGATTTAGAATTTCCACTCTAGCTCTAAAAATAGTGCTAATAGCTTTCACAGGAAGATATATTCTGAAATAACTGGAAGATTGAAGCCGGTGATTTAAATCTCTATAAAAACCTCTTGTTGACGATGCAGATGCACGATTTAAGTGTTGAACATAGATTTGTTCATCTACTTTTGATATGACATTCGCAAATAGCTGCTGCCAACAATCTAAATTAGATTCAGTAAGATTTAAGGAACGCCATGAGATTGTGCAAGGGCTTTCCATTCTTTGAAAGGTGCAGATTGTGTCCGTAAAAGGTGAGACATAATGGACTTGTGAAGACTTTCTCCAGATTTTTCCATGGTTTTTATCAAAAAGTCGGAAATAGCTTTTAAGTTTTTGATATAAATATGGTGATACCTGACTCAACGTGGATGGCATATGTTGGAGTCGAATTTGGTAGGCGAAAAAAACGCTTGAAAAAGAACCTTTGAATGAGTTCAAAATCTTCAAAATATGTGTAGCCAAATGCTTGAACACCATAACACATACATGTATTGATGGTTGCTTCAAAAACCCGATACTTTGATCCCAAGCCTATACTTTGGTTTGCAAAAAAATTAGGCCACATAACGCTCAGTCCAATTTTGGCTTCCTTACTCTTTTCCTTCACATGTTTTGTAGAGCTTACATTTGCAGACATCAGCACTCCCAGATATTTGAATTCCTTTCCTCTCTTAATCTTTTACTTTTTCGAGCTTCAAACACCATAATTTTTGTTTTTATAGCATTAATCCTTAAATCCCACTTATTACAGTACCTATGTAGCTTGTTTATTTGAAGTTGAAGAGGAGAAGGGTTGTCTGCCAACATTACAAGGTCATCCGCATAGAGTAGCACTTTGACAGAAATGTTTGAAATGCTGATGCCCCAGGTAAGCTGTCGCAGATATCGTCAATAAAAAGAGCAAACAATATAGGACTTAAGATACATCCCTGAGGAACACCTGTCGTTGTCTCAAACCAGTTCGATGTATCCGACCCATCCCAGACTGTTGCATAAGTTCCACACAAAAAATGTTCATATACCGAAAGGAATTTTTTAGAAATACCAATTGAAGCCATTTTGAATATCAAGGCTTGACGGTTGACAGTGTCAAAGGCTGCTTTGATGTCAACAAAGCAGGCATATAGTTTTTTCTACCTTTGAGTATATTTGCTGACAATACTTGACAACGCGAAAATATGGTCAACGGTCGAAAACCCAGTACGAAAACCCGCTTGAAAAATGTTTAATCGTTGGTGTGATTCTATCCACTTTGATAGCCTAATATACAAAATTGTAGCGAAAACTTTTCTAATTGAATTTAGTATTGATTTACCTCTATAGTTTTCGGGCAAACTGGCATCTCCTTTTTTGAAAATCGCAAAAATAACAGCTTTTTTAAAACTTTGGGGAACGCATGCATTCTCAAACAAGTAATTATACACCGACAGCAAATATTGTTTAAATTCCAGCGTAGAATGTTTAAAAAATTCTACAGGTATCCCATCGATACCCGGTGATTTGGTATTCTTCATTTTTGAAAGAGCCAGTTCAAGTTCAGTTAAATCAATTGGTGAGTCAAGCTCGTCAATAGTTGTATTGGGAAAGGCGTAGTGAAATGATTGCAGTTCACTGCTCCCTGTCAATAGCTATCTAAAGTGAGATGCTAAGATATCAGCTTGTAATGAGCTACCAGATGTGCGATAATTGCCACAAATTTCCCTTACATTACACCAAAAGCTTTTCGAGTCTTTACAACTTTCTAGGTTACGAGCTAGGGTGCTTGTGTAAATTATCTTTTTATTCTGACAAACATGCTTATATAATTTATTTGCTTCTAAATATGCCGACTTAAAATACTCACTATTTGATTTTCGAAACAAGTTAAGGAGAGAAAAACCTTATTACGGAGTCTCTCACATGAGTTTCTTGACAAATGCTGGCATGAGTGAGGATCGGAAAATGGGTCGAGAAAGTTGCTTCTAGAACTTCAAAATCATCTACAGTCTGCAGTCACTCTCCAGAAACTGCACACAAATCAATAACTGAAGTTCCCTGACCACTTACAAAAGTTAGTTCCCCATTTTCATCTGTTATTGACGCACCATTTAATACCCAAAACCCAAAACTTTCAAGCAACTCGGCTAAGGCTCTACCATTCCTATTGAAAGTGTCATCTTTAGAATTTCTGACTGGTAGTACATTTACTCGAGTATTTAACTGCTCTAAGGATGTATTTTGAAAAAGACCGATCCTGGCATTTAAGTCTCCGATCAACATTACATTATTTGAGTTAATATTATTTAAAAAATCGTTAAGCTCATCAAAATCATTCAACAAATTATTACAATTTAAGAACAATGGTACTATAAAGTGACTTTTTCTACTCCTATTACCATCTATTTGAATAACAAATTTTAAACTATATTGTCTAAATTTAACAAAACTACTAAGTTTACTTTTTTTAATACCACAAATAATGCTTCCACTGGCTCTACCATGACTACTATCTTTGAAATATTTAGTTATTTCATTCTGTTGTTCTTCTTCTAAGAAAGTTTCAATTAGTATGATTATTTCATATTTTTGAATCAACTTGAAAAAATCAACTACCATTAGTTTGTTTTTAATACCAGCTATATTGTAGCAAAATATATTTAAATTAATGAATTTAGTACTTTTACTTGTTTTGTTATGGCAGACGACACTGTTTTCCTAATTCTGGTTCATATGAAGTGATGGTGGTGGCGCTGTCGGCGGCAAAGGGTTATTCTGATATTCTCCCTCGCTGCTGTCAAAGAATTCAAGTCCTCGCATGCCAAATTGTTGTTGTATAAACGACTTGTCACTCGTTGATTTAATAATTAAACCGCGTGCAAATTTACTAATTTACGTCATTCGCCTGTTGTTCAAGCACTCATTCGACGTATTTACAACGTTGTGAATGGTCAGCTGGCTTCAGGTTGTGTGAGCTGAACTTTATATGGATGTAGGTTTAGATCCAAATTCAAATACGCCATACTGTGCCGTAAGACAGTCCTAATTCCTGAGAACGACGAGGAATCGACACATTCGGGTCTTCGGCAACATTTTACTTACAGCAGCGATATTTTCAGTGGTTCGAGCGAAACGATGATGCACAGGCCTTACAATATCTGTAATCAATCCAGTCTCTTCGAATTTCTTCACAATTTTGCCTATTGCTTGCGTAGTTGGACGATTATTTAAACCATAATCTCCTCTTAAAGCACGATATGTGGCTGTGGCAGAATCACCAATTTTGTTTTAACAATTTTTATGCGTTGAGCGATAGTTAAGCGATCCATTTTCGTAAATATCAGAATTTCAACCGAAAAAAAAATTGGTTTAACAACTTAGTTTCACAGATGTCGAATTCCAGCCCTATACTTTTGAAATCGGTTTACAATTATTATTTATTGCATACATTTCATTTTTATTTTTTATAATATTTTCATATTTCAAAATGCGCAAAATCGCATCGTCACCTTCAAGTGGTGCCCGCTGGATAGCCGATAGGTGAACAAACGACGAGCGTTTGATCTATTGAATCCAAGAGCTGATACACCTGAGTTACCTTCTCAGGAACTAGGAGCAAAAGATTACATATCGCTCTGAAGAACCAGCTCTCCACGAAACCCAATAGCTGACCAATTGGTCAGCGTCTGATCCCATAGGGGCGGCTGAATTTAAAAACCTGAATAGAAGAGGTAACTGAGCTATTTATGGAACTAAACAAAAGATACAACAACAAAAAATATGGCAATGAGTAAACCGAATAGATATATTACCCCAGGTGGCAATCCAGACAAGCTGGAAAATCTACTCTTTTCGGAGATCGGTCCTACGGATTTTGGGGAGGACCAATTATTGCTTACAGGAAATAGACGGAGTTCAAAAACACTAAGGACTCCACCAAAATTATTTTCAAGGGTTACTTAATCGAAAACCCCTACTCAAAAATCAAATGACATAGAAGTCATTAAAGAAAAAGGAACCAAAACCTATGAAAGATCGAAATAAAAGATCAGCAGTGTTCCACTAAAAACAACGAGATCCGCCAAGTTGACTCCGCAAATTATTTCGATAAATGGCAAATAGAAATTTTGGCAGGAAAACAACTTGAAGTCCTTGTTGAAAGTCTTCAGCAACAAGTTAAGACTCGAAGAAAAAGTCAGCTTGCTTGACAAAAAGTCCATGAAAGACAAAAAATCAAGTCCGAAGTCACCAATAATGAAAAGCCCACAAAAAACTGCAAACGAGTTTCATACTGATGAGGAAGAGCTCCTCCTTGAAAATGATGGAAACCGAAATAAACGTAAGTCCAAGAAACGAAAAACAGATGGTAGCCCAGAGACTGTTAAAAAAATTCAGCATATAGCTTCAAGAGCAGATACTGCTGCAATAATGAAAACATCCAATAAAGAAACAGGAGATGTATCCCCAAAGAAGTCTTATGTTAAAGGCACTATACAAACTGCACCACCTCCAATCATGATTTCTGGATTGGCAATGCTTGGTTAGCTTAAAGGCATGGTAGAAAAATGCACGACTAAGGCATGTAAATACACATCATACAATACAGAAATTTGGAAAGTCATTGTTGAAGACGCCGATGCGTATAGATCTGTCACGGTCAAACGGTCTTTTACAACATGTATCAGAACTAAGCATCTTTTTAGAAATATAGCATTAAGACATTTGTTTGGTGTCCGAAACTCACCTCGGTATAGAACAAAGTCTTGATAATAAATTGCCAAATTATACGTGTTATTATGCTCCGCATCCAGTTGACAAAGCTAGGGGAGGAGCAGCAATACTTATAAAAAAGTGCTTAACATACTATGAAGAAGCAAAGCTTACGAATGAAAACATGCAATTAACAACAATAAGTATTGGTATAAAAAAGAAAGAATTTAAAATAGCAGCTATATACTGAAGAAGACTTTGCAGAACTCCTAAATTTGTTAGGACATAATTTCCTTGTTGGCGGCGACTTCAATGCTAAGCACACCCACTGGGGATCTAGGCTCATAACTACAAAAGGTAAACGTCTATACAAGGCAGGCCGCAAATACAACTGTGAATTTTATTCTTCTGGTTCGCCAACATATTGGCCATCTGATACTAATAAAATACCACACCTTATAGACTTTTTCGTAGTTAAAAGTATTAAACGAAATCATATAAGTGTCGAAGATAATTACGATTTATCGTCAGATCATACTCCAGTAATTTTATCACTGAGCGAAGCAGAAATAACAGAAAAAAGTAATCCCAAGCTCGTGAATAAGAGAACAAACTGGAACGAATTCAGAGATAAACTTGAAAGTTTTATTAACCTGAGATCCCCTAGGCAAACAATTGAACAAATTGATCATGAAGTAGAACAACTTATTGCTGATATGCAACAGGCTGCAGAAGAAAGTACTCCAACTATTTGAAACGCGAGAGAAAAAGAAATAAAATATCCTGTCGAAATAAAGGAGCTAATATTGGAAAAAAGAAGAGTTCGAAGAAAGTGGCACACTACGAGATTCCCTGGTGATAAGGCACTTTTTAACCGTCTTAACAACGAATTAAGAAAAAGAATCTGTGAATACAAAAATGATTCACTTAGTAGATCCCTGAAAAATCTGACGACAGATGCTTCTTCCGAATACTCCTTATGGAAAACAGCTAAGCGCCTAAAAAGACCTCAGCAAAAAACCCGCCAGTAAAATCTGACGATGGTAAATGGATCACAAACCCGAAACAAAAGGCTGATCTCTTCGCTGAACATCTCGCGAATGCTTTTAAGCCATTCCCAGCAAACACAGCTACAGATACCTTACAGTTTGTTGATAGAAACGACGAATGTCACACTCAAGGAAGTAAGAAGCATGTGTCAACATATGTTGTCTAACAAAAAAATACCAGGGTACGATCTAATAACTGTTCAGGTTTTGAAAGAAATGCCATCAATAGCCTTCAATAAACTCCAATTTATAATTAACGCATGCCTTAAACTAAGATATGTTCCCCATCATTGGAAAATTGCAGAAGTTATTATTGTACCTAAACAAGGTAAGCCACCAATATCGCTTATACCAATCATAGCAAAAGTTTTTGAAAAACTGCTACTGAAAAGGCTTAACAAAATAATAGAAGAAAGAAGACTTATTCCGAGCCATCAGTTTGGATTTAGAAATAAACATTCCACGATAGACCAAGTGAATCGAATTACGGATGTCGTGGAAAAGGCACTTGAAGAAAAGCAAGTATTCTCGGCTATATTCTTAGATATTGATCAAGCCTTTGACAAGGTTTGGCACTTGGGACTTGAGTACAAGCTGCATAGGGACCTTCCCAGGCAGTACTACGAAATACTGAAATCCTACGTTACGAACCGACTCTTTAGAGTACGGTACGACCAACATTACTCGGAACTAAAGAAAACTGAAGCCGGTGTACCACAAGGAAGTGTCCTAGGACCAACCCTGTATCTGTTATATACAAGGGATATTCCAGTGGACATCAACGCTATCATGGCCACCTTTGTGGACGATACGGCAATATTGGTGCCAGATAAATCCGTTACGAAGGATACACTAAAATTGCAAAATGCTGTCGATATAGTTAGTGATTGGACGCAGAAATGGCGTATCAAATTAAACGAAACAAAATCGACGCATATACACTTTACTAACAAAAACACAAACAATGTTCCAATATTTGCGGTACCTTACTCCAATACCGCCAAATACCTTAGAATGACTTTTTATGCAAAGCTTAAATGCAAAGAGCACATCAAAAAGAAACGAGAAGAACTAAACTTGAAGTACAGAAAAATGTACTGGTTACTAGGAAAGAACTCTGACCAATCTATCCAGAACAAACTAATGTTATATTTATTTATAAGCAAGTACTGAAACCCGTTTGGACATTTGGCATCCAACTATGGGGCTGTACAAAGAAAACAAATGCTGAACCCATCCAAAAATTCCAAAGCAAGGTCCTTCGTGGAATAATAAATGCCCCTTGCTATATAAGAAATAGCGATCTACATCGTGATCTTCTGAGATTAAGAAGAACCAAGCCTCATGAGCTGATGATCTAAAAGCTATGGGAAAGTGTAATAACTTTAAACTTCCCCCAATGCGATTTACATATTAATTAAGAAAGTAAAGTTATTTGTGGATCTTTCATACATTGGTCCTGATTTCACCGGCGGTTCTAGTGCGGTAAGAGTCCCACACTACTTGGTACCGGTTCTTACCGAGTGTCTTTTGAAGATTTCCATCCTATAAAAAAAAATATATATTTCAAATCGAGAGCTACTTATCCTTTTTATAGGTTTTTACAATAGCTTTTCAAAAGTTGACTATTTTTTGGTATATTTATAATATAAAGAAATGAGATCATATTTATTACAATTTTTATTTAAGCAAAATTTAAATTGTATGTATGATTATTTGAAATGTATCTACAAGTAAGACCTAGTCTTTAATAGTACTAACATCGGGTGAATACTTAATCTAAGATAGAAACCTTAAAAATTAAAAACCCAAAGTTTAGAGTGATTTAAAAAGCTAAAAAAGGAAAAAAAAGAAGAGAAATAGATTTGAAAAGCAAATATTAAAAATTATGTACCTGCTACATAGGTATTTATTAATTAATTATTTATCGTTGTTCCAATGCACTTTGCGGTATTTTGTTTTTAAATTCTTTAGTCATTAGTTCGCTTTATATTAGCTGGCAGAGCATTCCAAAGTTTAATGGTAGAAACAAAAAACAACAAGGAGGGACAATAAGGTTAAGAGTTCTACTAGATTATGCAAACTGCAGTTTATTAAATAAATAAGGAGGCACTTATACTAATTATCTTATGCAAGAAGATTAATTTCCTCAAGCTTAAAAACTGTGTCAATCAGCAGCTCATAGCAAGAAAACTAATGGGTTATATGATCATATCTGCGAACATTGAATACGTAACGAAGAGAATTATTAAACGAGACCTGAAGTTTATTTTGCGACATAGAGTCAAGCTTTCAATGCACAGTTTCAGCATAACATATTAGAGATATAAGTGTCTTTACCAGTTTCAATCTTGTTTCTTGTGGTGTGAAATGTGGTGATAGCCATAATTTACTAATTTACGAAGTCCTCCTTAAATTCGACCAACAATAAAATTAACGTGATTGCTGAATGATAAGTTGCTATTTAATTTGAACCCAAGAGTGGTGACGGCTTGTACAAACGATAGTCTGTTATCAGAAAGGAATATTAGCCGTGTTTTATTATCGCCAATAACCCATATGGTTCACCCCGTGAACTTACTTACATGTACACTCCGCATTTACACACACATTTAATACTAATATTTGCAAACCCAGATAGAAACCCCGATAGAAACCTGGATCTCGTGTTGTTTTTGTAATACGTGTTAAAACATAACCCAGACCCAGACCCGTAGATAATAAAACACAGCTATTGAGGGTATCGTTTCTACATCAATGGAACTCTAAGAAATTGGTATTAACTGAGTTTTAGCCGCATTCAATATAAGGCTGTTTGATTGGGACCAGTCATAATTTGTTGAAAGATCCTCATGTACTCTACAGACTAAATCCTCAACTAGGCCAGGTGGTCTCGATAAATGAAATTCTACATCCTCTGCATAGAGGTGAACAGAAACATTCTTACATACATTTGGAAAGTCATTGACATACACGCAGAAGAGAATGGGACCCAAAATAGATCATTGCGGTACGCCTGAGGTGATTTTTTAAAGACCACAACGATTACTTCCCACTACAACTCTCTGCTATCTATTACTCAGAAAATTTTCTATTAGATTAACAGCTCGCTGGGTGGCGCCAAAATAGTGTCTTACCTTGCAACATAATGTGTGGTGGTCGACTCTATCGAAAGCCTTTGAAACATCCAGCAGACATTTTGTGGTTAGTTCACCTTGATCGAATTTGACCCTCATATTATCCAAAATTTTTACCATAGCAGTAGAACAGCTATGGCTAGCTCTAAAACCAGATTGATACGGATAAATCAAACTATTTCGATCAAGATGACCAACAATCTGTTCCACCATTACTTTCTCAAAAACCTTTGACAAACATGGCAAAATGCTAATTGGGCGAACTTTCCAATTTTTAGGGAAAGAGGAAGAAGTTATGCAAAAAATGATAATATGTGTCAAGGAGCTGAGGAAATATGGAATTATTAATTTTAAGGAACGAAGTGGCAAACTATCTTTACCGACAGCATTTGACTTTAAGGTATACATAATATTCACAATGTCATTTTCATTAACTGTATCAAAGTCAAATTGAAAATCAATATTAAACTCTTCGTTATTAGGGACAAAATTAAAATTGTTTTCACTATCTGTGACGAAAAAATCATTGAGAACATCTGGATCAGCCGAACAACTAAAATTGCCTGCCTTGCCTATACCAATGTTACTTAAATTATTCCATAACTGCTTGAAACCAAGTCTCGAATTAATTTTTGAAGAAAAATAGTCCTTTTTATCTCTTTTAGTTACCCAAGTTGCGTAGATGCGAGCCTGACAGTATATTTGCCAATGTGTGCTACTACCCAGTCGTTTCTATACTAAATACTTTTTTCTTCGGGATTTTATTGCATTAATGACTTCAGTTGTAAACCACGGACATTTTTCATTTCGCACTCGCACAGTTTTGAGTGGAACATGTCTATGATACAAGTCAAACATAACGATTGAATCAAATTAAGTTTTTCATCTGCAGTTGATAAATACCTACATCTATCTCATATCAAAGTGCTAGCTTCAAGAGCGAGCGTGGAAACATTAATTGAGTTGTAATCTCTATATTGAAAAGTCATTGGGTTTGAAAGAGGAGAGAAATCAATGCTGTATGTCATAAATAGTAAGTCATGGTCTGAAATACCATCCAGAGAAAGTTGATCGCTTAGTAAAACATTAGAAACATCTGACACTATTAAAAGGTCAAGCAAGCTTGGGTTTGAGTTCGGCCCATATCGTTTAGGATATGAATTCTTAACACTGAGTCCAGAAAGTGATATTAAGTTTAGTAACCGCTCTGACCTACAATTAATTGTTAAAAGATCGGGATTAAAATCTCCGCATAAAATAATATGCTCATAAATGGAACACAGTTCAGATATATCAGAGAAAAAGGGATCATAAGGATTTCTTTTGCTTGGATTAGTAGTAGTAGTAGTAGTAGTAGAATGTGATTTTATTTGATAATTTACAGACGGCTTTTGCCGTCAGCCAGAAAAAAAGGTATTTTTCAAACATTATGTATAGTATAGATTAAAGTAAAATTGAAATTGAAAAGATTAGACTCCTTTAAGATGATCACAACAAAAAAATAAAAATACATATTTTGTTTTCTTATTAAAAAGCTTCATTTAAAATTTGATTTCTGTAGTCAAGGGCTGTTTTAACGTAGCTTGATAACATTATCCAATCTTGACCATTCAAGACATTTGCAGCTTCATCAACAGTTAAATAGTTTTTCTTCAAGTGCTGTCTCCGTATTGCTTGCAGGATCGGACATGTTCCTATAAAATGGAGAACATTTTCTGTCGTGCGTAGATTGCATAAACTGCATTCCGTACTTCCATCAGGTCCGTATGGTATATAGTTCAGTCGCAGTAATTCTCCTCTGGTTTTGAAAATTAAAGAGATTGTTTCTATTGTATATCGGTCGTTGAAGTAATTGTTAGGTCCAAGGTCGTATCTCAGGAGTTTATACATGTTTCGGGTACAACTCCGCTGGGCTGACTCCTTAAATTTAACAAAGAAAGAATCTTCAATCCTTAGTAACAATTCTGGAAAAACGTCTTTCCAATCACCAATATTTCTTTCTACCAACTGGATGTCGTGCTGAACTTCAAGTCGTGACCATTCTTCGAAGAACTGTGATTTTTGTGATAGCAGATATTTTGCGATAATATTTGGCAGACGGTGATTTGGGAGAGCCATAACCTTTGCAATGTAGAACAAATGCAACTTGAGGGAAAAGACGTAGAGCGGAGACACCCCGGGCTCCAAATGTAGCATATATGTAGGTGTGTTTTCGGGGAGCCAAAAGATCTTTTTCAAAAAATACCTCAGTAATTTTTCTACTTCATCATATTGAAGAAACCACCATACTTGACCAGCATAGCACATCAATGACCTCATAACTGCTTCGAACAGTTTATATTTAGCACTCGGGGTTATCTGTTTTTTCCCAAGGACCCCCCTCCAGTTGCAGTTGATGGCTTTTTTTGCGTCTATAAGCTTTTCCTGCAGATGCTTTTTGAATGACATCTGAGGCGTAATGATGACTCCAAGATATTTATATTCCCTCACCAACGCAAGCTCCACATTTTCCCACATCCATTTCTCCTCCCTTGCATATCGCCCTGTGCCATTTCGAAATATCATTACTTTGGATTTGTTAGTGTTAACTGTAAGACCCCAATTACGGCAGTACAGTTGCAATTTATTAATCATTATTTGCATCATATTTGGAGTCTCCGCAAAAATGACAATGTCGTCCGCATACATCAAAGTTTTTATTACTGTACCAGCAAAACTAATACCTCCAGGCAAAAACGATGTAAGGTCATCCAAGAAAAGCGAAAACAGAAGTGGACTCAAAAGACAGCCCCGGAAGAAGTGTGAAACCAGGAAGATCATTCATTTCCATCCCATACTGCTGTGAGGTTTTGCTCATACAGCCCTCGTAATATTTTGAGTATTTTCGACGATAAGCCTAGACAACAAAGTTTGTAGAAAAGGGCATTTCTGTCGATTGAGTCGAAGGCAGCCTTGAAGTCAACGAAGAAAGCATATAGCTTTTTCCCCTTGTCTAGGTATGATCTAGCAATGCAAGTTAGTGAAAATATGTTATCGACTGTTGCATATTCTTTCTTGAAGCCGGCTTGAAACTCGCTTAGAAGATTAGTTTGTTGTATCCAGTTTAACAGTCTGTCTTGAATGACACCAGTAAAAATTTTCATAACAGAGTTCATAAAGGATATGCCTCTGTAATTGTTAGGGTCGTTTACATCGCCTTTTTTAAACAGTGGGACGATAATATTCCTCCTAAAGCTTTCTGGAATTTCACCAGAATTGAAAATATAATTATAGCTTTCAGTAAGCTTAATCAAAAAAGTTTCTGTAGCGTATTTGTAAAATTCGTACGAAACACGGTCATCCCCTGGAGCCTTGTTAAGATTGCATCTGTGTAGGACTCTCATTACTTCTTGAACTGAGAAAGCACGGTCGAAATCTTCATTTTCTACCAAAGGACTAGCATATAATATTTGACTTGGTCTTGGTGGTGCACCTAGAAGTTGTTCGAAATGGTGAGCAAGTATACTCGTACTTATTATTGTTTTCCTTGCAAAAGGTATACCGTTGAGTGTACGTGCCAGCTTCCAAAAGGATCGACTGTCTCTTACTTCCGACAATCTTTGCATGAGGTATTGGGAGTATTGCTTTTGTTTTTCTTTGCAAAGGTGTTTGAAAGCTTTATTCGCCTCTTGATACATCCTTTTTGCGAAAATCGATTTTGTTGCCCTGAGGAGTCGCAAAAAACCAAACGACTTTTTTCTTGCTCTATCACAATTTGCATCAAACCATGGATCTTTCCAGCTTTGCAAACGGACTGTTTGAAATGATTGTGCGGCCTGAGGTACGCATGTAACGAATGTCTCAATACCATGGACCGATTCAATTTGCTCATTACTTACAGAATCAAGAGATTGGTTACTAATTATTTGATACAGTTCCAAAAAAGAATTCTTCCATTGAAGTTTTGGTAACAGCTTCATGTTTTCCTTGGTGTAACCCGGTTCTTCATCAAATCGACATTTAACATTCAGTGGCAAATGGTCAGAATAAACCAGCTCATCTACTTTTAAATCATCTACATACCGAACCATTTTCCACGAATGAGACAGTAATCTATTGTGGAACAAGATGTTCCTCTTATAAAAGTAAAATTACCTTCTCGATCACTTTTAGTTCTCCCGTTCAACATTGTCAGACCAATCGATTCACACATTTCTATGAATCTTCTCCCATTTCCATCTATTTTCTCGTCCCGAGCAGATCTAATTATACTAATTGACGCTAGTGTAAAGTCTGGTTCCATCTGTAACATCGGAGAAATTCCTACCCTAGCGTTGCAGTCTCCGATCAGCATAATATTTTCTTTGCCTAGTTCCATTAGGAAGTCGTACCAATCCTTCGAAGCCATCCATCCATTTATTGCAGTTAATATAAACCGGAACGATGTAAAATTTCTGATGTGTAATGGTCATTTCAATAACAATCCTGTTCATCTCCTAGACAAATCGGCATCTAGTACATTCCTTAAATGATTTTTTGATTCCAAATAGACATCCTCCACTTGCTCTTCCGTATACATGAGTTCTTGTGGCTGGGGTCCATTTCAATATAAATTCTGGGAAATAGTTTTCATATTTTGTTGTGTCACCATAGATGAAAGTTTCAAATAGTAGAAAAATGTCGCCTTCTCTTATTTTATCAAAGAAATTCTTAAAAACTAGAGTACTACCTAAACCTGATATATTATATGAAATAATTTTAAAAGGAATACTATTATTTTTTATTTCATTTAAAAGACTATTAATGTGAACGTGGCTGACGGCATTTACGTTAAAAACGTTTTGGCAGCACTTCTTCTCTTGCAGTTTGAGAAGCTAGGGTATGATTTTCGTTTATTGACATCGTTTATTGTCATCTAACAGCTGCTCCAGAAACGTCATTCCTCCGTCTTCGTCACATGTCAAAACATTGTTTAGGTTATAATAAAATATTTTTGGATTATAAGCAAAAGAGACAATACATTTTGTGGTTCTTTCTGAGATTTCTGTAATAAGATACTCAATCTTCTGATTTCTTCAAAATTTTGCAACCAATACCAGTTCTGCAATAAATAGCAACACCTCATCCAGTTGTATCAGTAATACGATCATTACAAAATAACTGATAACCGTTTATTTTGTAAAAACTGTCCGGAATATCCATCTTATCAGTTACACAAATAATGTCCACAATCGAATGATCAATACCATATCGAAAAAAGTCGAATTTAGATGCATTAAAACTCCGCGCGTTAATATACATATTTTAAACCCTTCACTTGCATTTGATAGTACCCTCAAAGCAGCATGAATTGCGAAATCGCTTACACCACCAAAAGAATTATCTGCCATGATCATAATGTTAATTAAATTAGAAGTATGCAATGGAAAACAACTACACAACAGTAAAAGAGTGAGAAAGAAAAAGAAAGATTAATAGAAAGTAGCAATGTAATTATTTATTCAATATTATAAAAAGAAAATATGTTACTAAATTAAAGATAATAATAATAACTAAATTGAAAATGAAAAATAAATATAGTTATTTTTGTATTGTGAAAAATAAAGAGAAAAAGAAAAAAGAAGTTAATAAAAGAAGATATCAAAATAAAAGTCAAGTACAATATAACGGGTGATTTTTTTGCTACTTGGTTTTTGACGTTTATATTTTTGACAGATCACACATGACAAATTCGACGAACATTTGACATTTCGATTCAGTATTGTTTGCCATTTCATCGTGAATAGACTTACGTCTGAACAACGTTTGCAAATTATTGAAATCTATTATCAAAATTCGTGCTCTGTGAAAAATGTGTTTCGCAAGCTACGTCCGTTTTTTTTCCGCTCACTTTTGGCTAAATGGATACGTGAATAAGCAGAATTGCCGTATTTGGAGTGAAGAGCAGCCAGAGGCAATTCAGCAGCTACCAATGCATCCCGAAAAATGCACTGTTTGGTGCGGTTTATGGGCTGGCGGCATCATTGGGCCGTACTTCTTCAAGGACGATGAAGGCCGCAGGGTTACGGTCAATGGAGAAAGGTACCGTTCGATGATAACAGATTTTTTTTTGCCGAAAATGCAAGAATTGAACTCGGTCGACATGTGGTTCCAACAGGACGGTGCCACATGCCACACTGCACGCGAAACCATGCATCAATTGAGAGGCGAATTTGGTGAGCAGTTGATCTCACGTTTTGGCGCAGTCAATTGGCCACCAAGATCATGTGATTTGACCCCGTTAGACTATTTTTTGTGGGGCTATTATAAGTCTATTGTCTATGGGGACAAGCCAAACACGATTGCTGCCTTAGAAGCCAACATTGAACGCGTCATTGGTGAGATTCCGGCCGAAATGTGTGAAAAAGTTTGCCAAAATTGGACCTTCAGAATGGACCACCTGAAGCGTAGCCGCGGGCAACATTTAAGTGAAATTATTTTTAAAAAGTAAATGGCAGAAATTGATTTATCGATCCAAATAAAAATTTCATTCACTTTTTACAAGTTTCTGTGTATTTTTGAATTTTCAAAAACCAAGCTCTTAAAAAATCACCGTTTAAATACAAGTTATGTTTTTTGATTTGATGAAGTGTGGAATGTTAAAATGACAGCTTTCATATTTGGTCTTCGGTCTGGTGCTATATTGAGCTTTCATGCAAGTCCGGTGCATGATGCAGTTCTATGTTTGATGGTTCCTCGTCGTCGGTTGTCCATGCTGCTTTTCGTTGGATGCTGCTGGATGGGCGTGGGTCATGCCCTCGAGTGATATTTGCTTTAAGAATATCATTAAGGCATTGAAGCGAATCAACCCGCTGAGCTTCTAATTGTGGATGTCGTCTGACATAAACATTTCCACGGTATGAAAACGCTGATGAAATTTTGTCTTTCTTTTTAAGATCGAGTGCATATTTCATTAATGAGTTGTTTTGCTTCGTAAGATATTCGTGAATATATATAGGGGTGCCTGAGCTTAAGCCCCAATCACGTAAACAAAGCTTCGACTCTTTCTTCTTGCAATATAGTGCGATGGATTTCAGAAGAAAGTTTTTGTCGTAAGGCGATTTAAATTTGATGGTGATGGGAGAATCTACATTATTTTTTGAGCGAATAAATAAATATTATATAAACTTGGAGCTTTAATGTTCATTGAGAGGCAGAGATTATTTAACAAGAATTTAAGGTTTTCATTAGCAGTATATGGAACCTTATGTATTAAAGCGCATCAGAAGCAACGGCTCTGTTCTCTTGAGCATCAATTATTAATTTAAGTTCGCGTATTTCACTTTTAAGAGCACTATTATCTTTAACTGTTGATTCGATTTTAGTAACTCTTTCATCAATTTTTGTAATTTGACATTTTATTTGAAGATCAAGGATTCAGCTATTTTTGCCGACAAAATACTAACAATCAAATCACTTCGTTCCGAGCAGTGTCCTTTAGGGATGGGGGTTCCCATTTTTTTATCTTTGGCCTTTTTTGTAGAGTTATCATAGGGCAATTGCAGTGGGGAGCGAGGTGCACAAGATGGGGTTTTTCCTGTGTAAGAGAGTTCGATCGAAGTACTTTGGTTTTGTTTGACATCTGAGTTATATTTTTAGAGAATTGTTATCAAAAAGAAAACAAGAATTTTACTTTTATTTCATTTGTTTTTAATATTTTTTTTTTGTTTTTATGTTTTTTGCACTTCTCTTCCACAAATTCTTCTAGTTGCAAAATGCACAGGTCTAAAAATTAACTTTTTATTTGACAAACATTGGTTAGCATGGAGAGCCGAAATGAAACACGTTTACAAACCCTTAATGATTTTCTTCATCTAAAGAACATATAGCTAATTTTATTTCTTCTTTTGATAATATTAAGGAATTTGTAATGCCCATTTTAGCCCAATTAATGGCATGATGTATATTTTGTAATTCTTCTTTTATAATCTTTATTTTGTATTGACGTTTAGTTACAATTTTATTATTTATCGTTAAAATTTCATTATTGTTTTTGTGAGATTATTTATTCTTTCCTTATGCAATTTATTTACAACAACTTGATTATTGTTGTTTACTAACAAGTTTGACATTTTTCTTTTTATGATTTGAAAATCTTCATGGTCGGGAGGTCCTGCAAGCCATTTCCATGCAGACCCGATATAGAAATCTCTTTACTTTTCTTGGTTTTATGATAAAGATAAGATTTTTTATTTGTTTTACTTCATGTAAAATAAAGGGGTATAGCGTGTGATTATAGGTTATGTTTAAATTTAGAGTCGGGGTAATGTCTTCTATGATTTGTTCATATTGATTAATGTCAACGTCGTGGATTATTTTTAAGCTACCTTCTTCTATTTTTGCTTGTACAATGTGTAGGGCTACAAATTACGCGTTTGAGAAATCCAAGATCTGGATTTCTCCTTTGACAATGACGAATAGTAATCTGAAACTAAAATATTTGATTTAATTTCTAATGAGGCTTTTATGGACAGTTTTGCCCGACTGTGTTAAAAATATAGTGTTCTTAGCTTCTTTTACTATTTCTTTTTTATATCTGAATGTCAGTTTTGACCCTAATTTCTGATTGTGTTTAAGGTAAATAATATCTCAAGGAAGGTAATTCTTTATGGGTTTCCTTTTTTGTTATGATATTTAAGATCTTGTTCTTGCTTTGCTTTGAGAATTTCTATATTGTTTTTGCGGGATTTATTCTAGGTATGCGGCCGTGGAATAACTCAACGGGTTTTTTACCTATAGCGGAATGTATGGAAAAGTTGTATTCATTGATAGATCGCTCTAAGAGTTGTTCAAATAAACGAGGCGGTCCGTCTACTTTAAGTATCTCATTATTTCCGATAATGTGGAATGAAACCTTTCCACTTGGCCGTTTAATTCGCTTTTATAAAGAGCGTCGTAAATACTTTGATTTGAAGTTGATCCTCAAGCATTGAAGTAATAGAAGCAGGGCTTAGAGATTTTTTGTTGTCGATAACAACATTTTCTGGAACACAAAAATAAAATAGAATGTCTGGAAGTGGTCTCTTGATTCTATTAAACGAGACTCAATTATTTTGGCTTGCGCGAATTTCGTAAATTTATCTAGTGCTGTAAGAACAAGAAATTTTTCTGTTGAAAATATGTCTATATGCAACGTATGACCTGGATAATTTGGAATAGGAGTATATACGATTAAGTGATTATTTGGATGCCGATCGTATTTATTTACTTTGTGCAGCGATTTACTAAATTTTTGATATTAAAGTTCATTTGAGGGAAGTAATATCTTTGAAGAATTCGGAGTTTTTTTTCTTGGCTATTTCGATGAGCTCTTTTATGTTCGGTTAATATTAGTTCCTCCTGTTCGTTTTCGTTTTCTCTATCTTTTACTAGAGTTTGGGTATACCTGATCTTGTAATTTCTAAAGTGAATAGGATAAATTTCTTGAATTTTTCCCATAATTTGCTCTGGTGCAAAAATACCATTGATTATATTGGGATTTAGATATCTCTTAAATATGTTTATGATATCTTCCTCCCTGTATTTTCTTTTGGTTATAATGTGTCTTGAAAAAATTGAAAATAGGGGTTTGATTTGATATTTATCTTCATTAAATATTTTTAAAATTGTTTGATTATGAAAGACATTGATAGGGGATTCGCCTGTAGGAATTAAATTATCAGAAGAGCTTTCGGAACTCTGTTGTGTCATTGTTAGCGAATTCAAATGCGTTATTGGGAGACTTCTTGAGGGTGCGTCTCTATTACGTTAGTGTTACCTGGATTGTATTTTAGTTCGTAATTATATTCTTCCAAGATGGCTTTCCATCTCTTCATTTTTCTATTACTATTTTTGTTACTGAGAGTATAAGTTAATGGTTGATGATCTGTATAAATTTTTCTTTTCTTGATCCGTACAGGAAATTTCTTAAGCTTATTGCCAATATTTTTTTTTTCATTCGAGGCATAATCTTCTTCGGTTTTATTTAATCTTCGAGATAGAAATGTGATTGGATTACTATTTTGTGATAGGACAGTGCCGATTGCGTAATCAGAAGCGTCCGTTGTGAGTTCGAATTCTTTCTCGAAATTTGGATGAGTAAGTATTACTTCTGTGGCTGTGAGCGTATTTTTGAAGTTTTGGAAAGCTATTAGAGCAGTTTTATCAAGTTGAATAGGTTTTTTCTCGATACGGTTTTGGACACTCCCCCATCTTCCCCTCTTAAGAGCGATGTTAGAGGCTTAGCTAACTTCGCATACTCTTTTATGAATCGTCTGTAATAGCCAGACATACCAATGAATGAGCGAAGTTCTTTTAAGTTTCGCAGTGGTGAAAGATTTACAAATAGCTTGAATTTTAGTAGGGTTGGTTCTGATGCCATTGATACCAATCAAAAATCCTAGGAATTCAATTTCTTCTTTTAGAAACTAGGATTTATAAGGCTGAGTTTTCAAATTAGCTTTTTCTTATGTCATGAAGCCTAACTCTATATTTTTGAAGTGCTGTTGATGTTGATGACAATGTCATCTATATAGACGTAGCAACGTTTACCTATATGTTCTCTGAGGATATCGTCAAAAGTTCTTTGGAAGATTGAGGGGGCGTTCTTAAGACCGAATGAAAGTCTTAAAAACTCATACTTTCCATTATTGATTAAAAATGGAGTCTTTTCAATATCTTTTCTCTCAATGGGTTTTGATGAGATCCACTTTTCAGATCTATAATTGTGAAATATTTGTTTTTACCCAATTGTGAAAGAACTTCTGTTATTTCTGGTATTGGATATTTATCCGAAGTAGTTATAGAGTTAAGTTTTCGGTAGTCAATTACCATTCTGTTCTTTCTTTTGACCCGAATCGTCCGCCTTTTTAGGGACTATCCATACGGGAGAATTGTATGGCGATCTGGAAAGTCTAATTATTCCTTGATCGAGTAATTATTTTACTTGGTCTCCTAAGACTTCTTCAAGAGCATTGGGTATGGGTACGTTTTAGAATACACAGGTGTATCTGTGGTTGTCCTAATTTATCCTTTAACCGTACTTGTATAAGTCAACTTTTCATCTGGATCAGAAAATAGATTATGACATTTCCTTAGAATAGCGTGAATCTTTTTGTTTTGTATATACGATAGATGTGAAGTAAGTGAATTAACATTATTTATGTTCTTAGAATTATATTGCTCTAAAGGGATTTTTAAATCATTATTTATGGTCATAGAACTACATATTATCGGTATGGATTACTGCTTTAAGATCGCGTAAAGAATCATTGCCAATGATTCCATCGAATGATGTTAGAGTGGGAAGAATACAAAATTTTAATTAATTTCCATTTTTATCAAAGGGGTTAAAAAAAGCATAATGGGTAATTTTTATGTTACCTCCGACAGAGTTAACGAGAAATGGTTTATCGTCGAGTAAAGGGGACTTAATTCGTTTTTTCAACATAATTTTTATTAGAACCTTTATCAATTAGAAATTTTAAAAATTCTTCAATCTTCACCTGTAGTATAAATATGGGAGTGAAGAGCGGTTTAGTCTAAAAAATAGATAATGTAATGACTGTGAATGACCAACAACAATTTTAGTGTGCTACCACCAAGTTTTTTCTCAATTATTTTTGGCTGGAATTATAGCTATTTCACGACTTGCCAAGTTCGAACATCAGATTCCTTTTCTCTTGTGGTGCTGGTCTACTTTTTCATTTTAATTGAAAAAACTTCTTGTGCCTTCATCGTGTATTGAACCATGACTAGGCTTTGCTTAGAAGCCAACACACTACGCATCACGCCACCGAGCCCACATAATCAGTTGAAACGACAAGCGCTTTTATTAGCCACACAACGAGGTTGACAGGCAGAGTTTTTTCTTATTTTCTCGTTACTCGTTTATAAGCCAACATTTTTGTTGTTCATATAAGGAGGGAGATTTTTATTTGAAAGATTTTGACACTGGTCATTTTTATTTGTATTATATTCAGTTTCTTGATTGATTACGCAAAAATAGATGTCTTCTAATCCTCAGGTTGATCAAAGGAGAGTTGTTTTCGTTTTCTTGGCATTCGTCAAGATTTTGATGCTCTTGTTCTCTTTCCTCTGGAAAATGATTTTCATTTTCTTCTTCGGGGTAATTATTAGTATAATAAATTCTTTGCACCTTATTCTGTACTCGCATCTGACATTGATGCGAGTTTAATGGATTTTCTCGTTTTGCTAGGTGGTTACGAATGGGTGGTTTGTATAGTTTATTTGTCTGGAATGGATGCTTCTATCCACATCCATAGGTTCTGGTGGGGGTTGTGGTCTAGGGACATATTGTTATTATAATTATTAAATTATTGTGGTGCAATGGGGGCTTGTCAATAATTTTGGAATCTGTTCTGGGCTTGACCAAAATTAGGTCTGTTCTGGAATCCGTTTTATTGATATCTTCGCTTGCTTGAGGATTATGAAATAATTTTGGTAGAATTGTGTGTTAGGGGCTATTGGTTGGTCCCGTCGTTTTGGGAATAATGGCGGAGGTGGTGGATGTGCTTTACGCATGATTTGTTGCCTATTATTTGCGTATTGCGTTCGATAATCAATATTTTGTAGCTTAAGGCAAAGATGTAGAGCTTTAGGCAGGTCTAGAGGTTCTTTAATGCTAAGGAGTCGCTTGAGATCTCCTTTTAGGAGGCGCACAAAAGTGTCAAGTGCTTTACCTTGAAGCATTGTATTATATTGTTAAGAGATTCATGTGTCATGTCCATGCATGAAAGTTTGTTCAATATAAGGGAAAGATGTTGATATACCATTTGGTAGAATTCAGGGAATGAATTTTTACTACCTTTGACCAAAGTAGTCATTTGGTACTCTAGTGTACCGATGTCTCTTTTGTATGCGTAGTGCAGTGAGAGACATTTTGATATTTTTTGCCAATTTAATGGCGTGTTATAGATTCAAGAGCTATATCAGCTAACCCTACTATTTTGTTTCTGACTTCGCTAAGGATACCATAATATTTTAGTGTACCCCTCTGAGGTGTTCATAAATTGAAAGTATTCTTTCAACACTTTTTCTCCACGAAGTGAATTCACAAGTTGACCGGAAAATTCACGTAGACTTGTAACTACATTGGGAATTTTGTCTAAATCGGCTAGGTTTCCATCGTTACCGATGTTAATTATTTGATCTGCGTCATTTGCAAAATCAAGATTGCGATTCAGTACAGATCGTAGGATTGTCCTACCTCACGCATTATTCTATTAACGTGTTCAGTGAGTAAATTCATATTCAAAGGTTTATTTTGTTGAGCTGTATTAGCAGCGTTAGGTGGGTTAGGAAGGTTAGGAGCGTTTACAACGGGGAGATTATCGCTTATGCGAGGGGTCTGATTAAATTATTAGGATTCATTTTAAATTGCTTTCAAGAAATTTTTTTTTTAAAGAAAAGTAAAGAGAATCAATAATTTAATTATATCTTTTATGAGATATAAATAATATATGTTCATACAATATGTTTCGTTTTGTTTTTTTCTTTGAATATTTTATTTTGTTTTAATTTATTTTAAAAATATTTCAGAAACATAAGGATAATTACTATATATAATTTCAATTAATGTTTCTATTAAATAATTTTTTTTCTTGGATTTATTTAAATCTTATTTTATTCGAATTTGATTTCAATGTAAATTTTTTTAATTTAACTGTATTGTATTCGTACTGTACTTGTTTTCTAAATTTATTTTATTTTTATATTGACAGGAAGAAAATGTTTCTTTAAATATCTTTTATTTAAATGTCAATTAAATTTTTTTTTGGTATGAATTGTAAAAAAAAATTAAAAGTCACTTAAGAAAAACTTTCATTAATAACATAATATTTTGGAGCTGCAATTGTGTCTCTGTATTTATGGTTTCGTGGGGGTAATTCGTTAGGTGGTAGGTGCTGCAATTTTCCGTTTTTCCCTTAATTAATTTTTTAAAGGTGACTCCAGGGCCTCTTCCTTCACCTTTTAATTCCTTTTTTTAAAATTATTTTAAAAGTTTCTAATGATTAATTTTCCTTCTATTGAGTTTTAGAGTCTAACTGAAATTTAAAATTTCACTTTCAATTTTTAATTTAATTTTTTTTTGTTTAAATTTAATACGAATTTTGAACACGACCAGTGTCCCTGCTCGGGCGCCAGTTAATACAACATTATTTTTTTTTGTCAGGCAAATTGCCTGAACCTTAATTTATAAGACTACAACTACAACTCAATTGGTAATGTCAACTTCACATGCATTTATAGGAAAGAAATTCGATTGAGACAGTGAAGTGACCTAATGAACTTAACTAGAAATTGGAGTGCAGCTGCATAATATCTCAACATTGCTTTGCTATTTGTGCATAGAGAAAGTGAAAAGTAGCAACGTTGCTACAATTCAAAATCGAAAAATCTACCAAATATCCAAGATTTGAAAGAAAAATTAAAAATAAATCCTATACATGCATGTATACATTCTTACCTCAAATTCATGTATACGGCAATAGCTTTGATATAATTTATTTATACCCGCTATAAAGGTTTTGAAGGTTGCCATGGCAAACACAGATTATTCGGTTTTCTCCCTTACCCTCTATATTGTTGTCAGAACTAATAAGTTTCGACCGTCTTCCTTGCTTTTTTCCCTTTTTACATCTACTTTTCTTCTTCCACATCAACAATTATCAAGAAAAGAGAAACTAGCGCCCCTATCGAGCGAACTACTAGTTAGAAAATTCTGTCTCATAGTAGTACTATAGGCTTCATATTCAAAACTAAGGCTACGCGTACGGTACTGCGACAAAGCGATGCGATGCGAGAAGCGTTTCTGTACGAAAAAATATATACTTTGTGAAACAACGTGAAGCGATATTTGTTGCGAGCTTCTCACATACATATAGCAAGCATCTCGCTCACAAATTCTTCTTACTACTTTTCAAGCGAGCTTGTGCGAGAATCAAACTATTTAATTTCAGTGCTTGTTGTTTTTTATTTCATCCTTTCTTAATTGGAAATCGCTTCTCGCATCGCATCGCTTAGTCGCACCACTATACGCGCAGCCTAAGACTTGAATAGCGCCCCCTACCAAAGCTATAAGATTAGTGGCAATAAAGTGCATATTATTAAGTAGTACTCGTAAATAAGCACTTATTTGTAGCACTTGAGTGTGTTTTATCGATAGAGCACTTATAAGACGTGCAAGTCATAAACTGTCGAATTCCATTGAAAGATTATTAAGATTTCGATAGATTACCCTTCAAGAAATCTCAGTTTTTTTATTTCCAGAAATTGGAAATTTTTAGATTTTATTTCATCTCCGGAAAAGGGTAATTTTTCTGCGCATTTCGCAAGAAATACATTCCAAAAATTTCAAAGTATAGTTTATTGACTATAGTCAGAAAATGTCAATTTTTGTGTGTTATTTATTGCCACGTTTATAATATTTACCAATTTACCAATGCTGTCGTATGTTGTGATCTTAATATCATGTTTATTTACATGCCAAATGTTAGACTTGATGTTTATTCGTTTAAGTTTGATTAACTTTATTTGATTAAATTCACTTATGAACTGAAAACAAATTCCTTATTATTGAAAACAGTCTGAATTAATTAGAAACACGATTAAGATTTGAGTCAATGGTGTTTCTATTTAATTTAGACTATTTTCAATATTATTAGAATCATCGTTGTTGTTCCTCCTTTTTAATAAATTCTTTGGTGTCCAAATTTGTTTGAGTTTAGATACTCTCTATATTCTCAGCACTCTAGCAATGATAAACCATCTTGCATATTTTTTAACATCGAAACTTAATGATACCACATGCAGCGATATTTAAGCATCAGATGAATTAATTGAATTAGGAAATACCAAGTACCGAAGGAATTTCATTTCAATGGTAATATTGGTAAACCAATTAAATAGGTAAGCGGGCGCGCCACAAATTTAAAAACAGAATCAATTCTATACACATCCTTGGAATACAAAAAAAAATATATTAGAAACAATTCTTAATTATTTTCGGTGTTCTGTGATCTCTCTATATATATAATAATGGTTTAATTCCAAACCTTAATTTATTATAGACATGAATGTGTGCTTTATACTGTATAGTACATGCAACATGCCTTGTGTTTTTTTTTTAATTTTGTTGTCGTTGGATATTAAAACGCTTATCGTGTTGTAATTAATTACAATTTTTCGAGGCCTCAATCAATTATCGTAATTTTTTTTTATTTTTCACTTATAATAAATATCAAGCAAACAAGTATTGTGCGTACATTGTTTTGACAAGAAAAACGCACTAACTTTCCAGTTTCGTCAACTATACCGATTTTATCCAGATAATTGTTGTTTTTCATCGGGAGCTTCCGAAATCATTCTCAGGCCGTGTGTGTACACACATGGTTAAATTTCATTCGTAGGTTAATTTTTGATGTATCAGCCATAGGACCTTACAATAGTCTTAACAATTAAACAAGGGACCAAATTTACCGCACTTTAAGCGCTATTGCTTTCTACATGGCGTAGGATGAAAAATAAAATGCAAGACTGAATCGTACGAACTTGCTCTTGTAACCACAGACGCTGTTAGTAGGTACGTAATCTTGTTATTATTAGGTAGGTATAAAGTTTATGTAGGCAATATTACCTTGATTGTTAGAATAATGAATTGTTGATCGGATGATTCAAGGAATAGTCACAAAGATACCTACCTACAACAAATGTATATTTAAATTAAGATTATGGATTTTAATTATGTAAGTTAGGAGAGTAATAAAGAGTTATCCATTTTGCGGTTTCAAGAGTATAAGGCTAGAATTCGACATCGGCTAAACTAAGTTGTTAAACCAATTCTTTTTTTTCAGGTGAAAGTCTGACATTTATGAAAATAGATCGCTTAACTATCGCACAACGCATAAAAATTGTTAAAACCTACAAAAAAAGCTGATTCTGCCATAGCCACATATCGTGCTTTAAGAGGAGATTATGGTTTACATAATCGTCCAACTACGTAAGCAATTGGCAAAATTGTGAAGAAATTTGAAGAGACTAGATTGGCTACAAATATTGTAAGGCCTGTGCATCATCGTTTCGCTCGCACCACTGAAAATATCGCTGCTGTAAGTGAAAGTGTTGCCGAAGACCCGAATGTGTCGATTCCTGTTCGTTCTCAGGAATTAAGACTGTCTTACGGCATATTATAGCGTATTTTGCATTTGGATCTACACCTTCATCCATATAAAGTCCAGATCACACAACAACTGAAGCCAGCTGACCATTCACAACGTCGTCGTTAGATACGTCGAATGAGTGCTTGAACAACAGGCGATGGACGTCGATTTTTTGAACAAAATTTTCTTCAGCGACGAAGCACATCTCTCACTTGGTGGGTATGTTAATAAACAAAATTGTCGTATTTGGGGTTCTGAGAATCCTTTAGTAATTGAAGAGAAGCCAAGCGCCCCAAAAAGTCACTGTTTGGGGCGCTCTCTGGTACGGAGGTGTGATTGGACCTTACTTCTTCGAAAACGACGATGGAACGACTGTCGCCGTCAATTCGGGTCGTTATGGTCATATGATAACCGACCTTTTTTGCCTGCGATTAAAGAATACGACTTGGAGAATATGTGGTTTCAACAAGACGGTGCCACATGCCACACAACTCTAGCGAATATGGCTTCATTGCAAGAGACATTTCCTGGCCGCGTAATTTCTCGTCGTGGCGATATCAACTGTCCATCAAGATCATGCGATTTGACACCGCTGGTCTTTTTTTTCTGGGGCTACGTGAAAGACCGTGTTTATGCAGATAAACCTTTAACTCTTGAGCACTTGAAAACCAACATTCGTCAAGTAATGGCTGAGATACCGCCCAATATGTGTCAAAAAGTGGTCGAAAATTACCTCAAAAGAATCGATGCTGGCAAAAATTCGCGTGGTGGTCATTTAAATGATGTAGTGATGCACACATAATGTCAACGATCAAACTTTATAATAGAAAAGAAATATCATAAAATAAAATATTTTATATGTGTTTTATTTACGTTTACTTTTGAAACCGCAAAATAGATAACCCGTTATGTACGCACATACATAGATGGAACTTATGTATGTAAATATGTAATATTAATGAAAGTAAAGGATATATGTAGCTATATGTATATAACTTTATAATTTAAGTGCAATTTACATAAGATACTTATGATTTTGAAAGATACATATATATATACATAGTATATACGTGTGCCTGTTCTTTCGTTTTTTTCACTTCGCATTTCGTTGTTTCTGATGATTTCAGTTTACTTCGCTTATATTTTTATTTCGTTTTTGTGTGACTTGGTATTTAAATCATTTCGCCCTACGATCACTTTACATTTCGCATTTTGTTTGTTATAAAATTTATTGACATTGACGCCTAATATAAAACTTTATTAGATTTTTTGTAAGGTTATTTTTTGTTTATGGTTTGTTAAGTGTTTTTGTATAATAAAGGAATTTTTTTTTTAAATGAAATATTCAAATCCCGGTTTATTATAATCTCACTTTATAAAATCCCGGTTAATTTCGCTTAGCCTGATTTGTTATACAAAAAACTCTGCATACCCCAAATCTTATAATTGGCCCAAGTAGGAGGGTTGCTGGGGGCAGCATGCCCGCCTTACGCATTGTTCGTTGTTCCAGCAAAAAAAAAAATAAATAAAAACGAATCACACGTTCGCGAAGTAATTGAAAACGAAATGAAAAAAAAATGAAATAATCGAAAAACTAAATAATAAAAGACGGAATGAACTTAAAACGAACTAAGTAAATTACCTAATGATTTTTTTTGAAAACAAATGTAAACATTGAAAAAAATTTTGATTAAAATACTGAATAAACGAAATGCGAAACGAATAAAACCAAATAATACAAAAACGAGATGAAAAAAACGAAACAAACCATACCCAGTATATACATATGTATGTAGGTATTCAGTGAAGTACGCAAAAATGCGTAAAAATTAAATAATATAATAAGGTAGAAATAAATGGATGATACACATAATAAAATCTTTTTAGATTGCTTAGTTTCTGGACAAATATCAATATGTAGATTATAACAAAAAATTCAAAAATCGTTGGAACGGTTTTTAAAAAAAATAATTTTGTATGTATAAAATTTTAAGACCATTTTTAGGAAAATTTTTTAGATTTTTTAAAGATTTTTATGTATTCATTAATATTATAAGAATATTTCATATACCTATGTCCTATAAATCTACTTTGTTTAAAACTACTTGTTACTTTGCTTCAATAATTGTTTATATCCCTTACGAAAATCATTCATTAATTTGTGAAAATAATAAATATAAGAATTCATTCATTTATAGAACCAAATAAATAAGAAGTGTCTATAATTTTATTAGAAATAAGAAAATACGATTGGTTTTTATTTATACCAAGGCCATAACAATATAAAATTTAATTTCGAAAAAAATCAGAGACTGCTTTTTGAAAAATCGATTTTTCAAAAAAATAAATACTTATTTTAAAATTCTAATAGTGAGAAAGTCGAAAATATGAAAAGTGGTTCTATGGGAAGTACCGTTAATAATTACAATAATAATTTTGGATCGCTACAACTTAAAAAAATGCTTTTTGGCACCTCTAGTAGAACCATTTGTTTGGTTTTCGAATTTGATTTTTTATTTGGAAATTTGTTTACAAAGAAGCTCCTACAAAGTTTAAACACTACGTTAACTAATATTTTTCAAAAAAAAAAAAATGCAAATAAAAAAAAAAACTTTTTTTTTGTAAAAAACTCAAAATTTTCTAAAACGACTAAATAGATTTATTCGAAACTTGGTATTTGGTAGTTCATTGATATTATCTTGACTAGTAAAAAAAAACAATTTTTTAAAATAAAAAACAACGGTTGGTGCCAACCATACAAGTGTTAAAAAACCGTTAAGAAAACAATGTATGGCTCAAAAGCTGCTCCAAAAATTTTGATAATAAATGAGTGGGTTCTTAAATTATTGCAGTCCACTTTTAGGTCAAAAATATTTTATTTTTCGTACTTATTAACGGTACTTCCCATAAAACCACTTTTTATATTATTCACTTTCTCACTATTGGATGTACCGAGTAAAATTAATATTTGTATGCCGATTATCTGCCCCTGGGGTTCTGTAAGCGCTTTTCGTAAGACGCCCTTTCTTGGCACGAGATTTTTTAGAACGAAATCTACGCTTTTCTTGACAGATAGAATGAGCCATTCCTACACTCCTCTCATCCAAGGAGAGTAGGCGCCATCTAACTCCCTCGTTTCGCGAAGAGTATTTGCTGAGAGCAGTCTCCATCTCCTTAAAGTCCTTATCCAATAAGTTTTTTGTACTGACAAAAGAAGACCGATTTCATTGTAAAAGACCCTCGTACCCGCACGGTTAATGAGGAAACGTCTGACTGCCATAGTGCATTGATCTAAGCTTAGATTGTTTAGCAACTCTATTTGCACTGCTCTCAATGTAAGGCATGTGAAAATCATCCCATAGCACTTTATTGTACCTCGTTCAAATCTCACCAACATTGGGCCAAAACAATCGACTCCGACATGAGTAAAGGATCTTGAGCCAAAGGCTAAGCGAGCTTCAGAAAGCTGACCTATCATATGCATAACCACTTTGGCTTTGAAGTGCTTACACATGTAACAGCCTTTGCGCACTCTCAACAGCTCCTCGAATACTCACTACTCTAGCGTTTTCACGAGTATCAAATATAATACCCAGGTGACAGTTCTTTTGGTGATGGTAATCGATAAGTAGGTCGACCAAAGGATGTTTATTAGGAAGTATCGCTGGGTTTCGAGAGGAATTAGCCCTTTGAGCTCTCGGGCATAGTCTCATAGTACCCACCTTATCCAGAAAAGGCGACAGACTCAAAATTCTGCTGGAAGCACTAACCTTACTACTTGAAGTCAGCAAAGAAATGTCACTTGCAAAAGATTCCCTCTGAATTTTCCGAAACATCCAATTTTCGGCTTGCCTGTGCCCGAGAGGTGTGATCGGGATTCGTTATCGGTGGGGTTTTTCTGAAGAATATTTTTGAATCGGAGTAAAATACAATGGCTATGACTGCGGAGGTCCATGGAGCTCGAAATCTTGAAGATAGCAATTCATACGTATTTTTGGTTAGGTTCACCAATATGGTGCAGCATTCTACAAACCTCGTTTTTGTTGTTCTCTTGAACTGACTCCGCATAAGATATAATCGGCCATTGTTCTAAAGAATGTTCTAGGAATTCCTCTAAAACATTATGTGTTCTGATTTTCCATTGCTGCTTCTAAACGTTTTGTCCCGTCCTCAGATTCCAGAATTTTTACTTGAATTGCGTCAAATGCTGGCAATTTTTGATTTAGTTTATCCATGAAAGGACTGTCTCCAAATCTGATAGAAACAGCAGCTCGTCTATTCGTATTTATGGGACTGTGTGATTGTTGATGCCAAGCGAACCCCAAGAACAGCGGCCTGTAGATCCCAGCGAGGTATAGATAACTGTTTGACAGGGGCAACCTTAGCCTTTGCCATAACTTGTTTAATTTCGACCTCATTACCGAGCGCAAGGCGAAAATAAGCTACAGCCGCAAATGCTTTTACCGAGACATAAACAAATATCACGAGACTTACTCTAGAATCATAGAGTTAAATGATACGTACCGGCGGGGAAACTTGATGTTTTCAAAAAGTTTCAGTTGCTTGATAAAATCTATCCACGGGTCCCTGAGTTGAGATGGAAATGGCTAATCTTAGTAATACCCTTCTCTCCAAACTTTCTGCGGTATGCTGCATCCTGTGAATATAAAAAGAGAAATAATTCTCAAGGAATCGAAAATCTTCATAATAGTTTTGAGCATCAGCCGTTTTGTGATAACTGCGTTCTCAGTAAGCATAACATTTAACTCATTAACCTATAAAATATTGAGTTAATCGTTGTCTCGCAAAGTTATCTAATTAGACCTATTTTCTAGGTATCATTTGGGTTATTGTTCCCGTAGCGATGATTGTTTTCTATGATGTTATGACCTCTATGTTTGGATTCTTCTTTGGGAAGACGCCATTAATTCAACATAGCACCCAGAAGACATGGGAGGGCTTCACTGGTGGTGGATTGTCAACTCTAGTCTTTGGACGTATTATATCTTTCTTTCTTTGCTATTATCAATATTTCATTTGTTTGTTTATTCTGAATCTCTTGTTCGCATGGCAATGGAGTGTGAACCAAGTTACCTCCTTACTTATCAAGAGTATAGTCTGTCTGTGTTTAAAAGTGGCAAGTCAATTTCAATGTATCCATTTGTATTGCATTCTCTGTCACTGAGCTTGTTCCGCTCGGTTATTGGGCCATTTGGTGGATCCTTGCATCTGGTTTTATTAAAGGCTTTAAGTAAAATATTGATTTTTCATACTTTATAAAATGGAATCATTTTTAACTTTGTTCAGTCTTTATTTTTCAATACGAATAAAAATGATTCTTTAATAACACCCAGAAGGCCCGCGTTCGATTCCCGGTAGGGGAATGATGGATCCATGACCTCATCCTTCGCCAACTTGTATGAAAAATTATCCACAGAAGTGTGTCAAAACACGCCTAAAACCTTGGAAACTAAACAATCACTCTTGTTAGGATCTATGCTTACCAGGTTGTTGTTCACATAAGAACGCGGCATCTGATTAAAAAGGTCACGGCTGATTGATTGTCGAAATTCATTGAATGGCAAATTCGAATAGCGCCATTCGTAATAGCAACATCTTTCTCCACAGAGTTATGCCTATTAAAATAATCATCGACGCAAGTACGTTTGGTCAAGCCATCAACCGCACCCGGACACTCATCTTTAGATAGGTTTGCATGGTGATTTTTCACGTACTGTGCACATGTTGGAGAGCATCTGGGACCAAACATCATTACCTCCATGATGTAGACAGTCGGCTGTTTAGAGCTGTCCCCCTCTCTCCATAAGATGCGTTGACATTGTTGGTCGTCAGATCTAATACGAATTCTATGGATTCTATGTAACATCTCATGCACATCACCATTTACAGCTACTTGACGCTCTCGGAATTTGAATAAAACGGCGTGTAGCGCAACGAAATCGTAAGGGCTCTTCATTAGGTGAGTGTTGAGCGATACTCCGCTGACTTCAGCGGCTACGTCTACAACACATCAAGGTTTTGGTGGAATGTTGTTATTTGTGATTTACGATTATAAAGTTTGGATCATACCAAACTCTAGGCCAATCTTTTTCGAAATCCCCTTGCATAAGGATTCTCGCCTAACTTTTAGAGAGAAGATCTCGAAAGTAATTATTTTTCCACTCAAGAAGGTGTGTTTTTTTCCTTTGGGACTTCTCTAAACTAAGAAGGCGGTTAAATGCCAAGTTATAACTGTCAGGCAATTTTACATTATCTGCGTTTTACAAGAGGCCAATTTCGTACTTCCTGTCCACCCTCTTCAACGTTCGTTCCATTAAATCGAAAGATCGATTGACCTCTCTACTGGGCAATTCACTCTTTGGCGGCATCACAGCAAACTCTTCAGTCGAATAATGACGACTAGCAAGATCATGTAGGTCTATTTCCCCTCGAATAGCATCATGAAACATGAGATTTATAGTGGGTTTCGAAGCCTTATGCAAACAGGACATATTCATTGATGGAGCTGACTTGCTGTATACTATCCATCCTAAAAGAGCCTTTAAAGCGTGAGGTTGTTTATTCTTGCCATGGCGCTGACCGTGGCCTAGCAGCAATTTAGCTTGATCCAAACCAAGCAACACTTTCGGACAAGTGTTGTATAAATCAGAGAGAGGTGTGGATATAAGCTTTTCAAATAAGCTAGATCAGTAGACTGACTGACGAGGCCCAAATCTTTAAGAGTATACACATTTTTTTGAAATATACCTTTTACGACCGTTGACAGAAGAATTATTCAAGCAAGTGCGCTTAGAAATGTTCAACTAGAGATACCCCTTTTGTCCACTGAAGTGTGAGTCGCTCCGGACGTCAATGTGAGAGGCATGAATATGATGCTCTGGTGTGAAGGACACTGCGTCTGAGCTTCGCTCACAGTTACTCTTATTTGATAACGTATGCAAGAGTGGGTGATTTCGACGCTTACAACCCTCGGTCAAACACGATCTTTTCTTGAAGCAAACGTTACACTGGTGTTTTGATGGATCCAGACAGGAGAAGCATACTGACCTGTCTCTAGCAAATGTCTTCCTTTGATCCGCAGTTAAAGCGAAAAATTCGTCACATTGTATCAAGGAATATTGTTTCTTTCTTTTAGTCTTTTAGAAAAAAGCGTTTTACGCGTTTTACATACATACACAAACCACTATTGTGTCTCTCACGTCGCGTTAGTTTTTGTATGCCTTCCTGATATCATCATAGGTATATGAAAACAGTTCCGAGACAAACAGTAAAACGGACGACTTGGTTTTTTTTTTAGCAAAACGGTGCCAATTTATTGTTTGTTAGTTTTCGGTACATGTATGGCGTGATTTTATTAACAAAAACATATTCATTCGCAGTCATTGGCAAATAACAAAATTAATTTAAAAATATTAGTTAACAAGTTCATAGACGCAAATGTACATTTAAGAAAAAAACTAACTACGACGTGTCGAAATAATGTGATTAAACGAGACACGGTTCGTAATGGTATAAGAAGGTGTTTAAACCCAAGTAAAAGATGTGAATCCTTTGACCAAGCGCAGTTGAAAGTTTTTGCACACATTTGGCAGATCATTGGGGCAACTTCTTATTAAATCAAGAGGCGGTGAGGATACACTAGCCAATGAGTCGATAGAGAGCAAGGTGAGGAGTGGTATCCGGAAACCTATGTAAATTTTAGCAGAGCAATGAATAAGCTTTGTCAAAACAATTGGTCGCACTTAAACACTCTCAAGCCAGCTGATCCGCAATTCCACATGCCAGCTGCCATCGACATTTTGCTGGGAGCAGACAAATTTTGCTCACTGGCATGGTCAAAGGTCCAATTGGAACACATTTTGCTCAAAAATCTACGCTTGGATGGGTTCTTTTTGGAAAAGTCATTGAACAAAAGTCATCAACAACCACTTCAACCGCAACAACTGCTACAGCAACATGTGCAATCTTCGACTCTACCGCAACAACACTGCTTACATCCGGAATTTCTAAAACCGCTGTCGACTCCACTTTATGCTTGTTCAGCGACATAGAATTTGTGACAGCTGTTTCCAAGTTTTAAAAAATTGAGTCGTTGCCAGATGTTTAACATTTAACAATTCACGAAAAGCTATGTGAAACGATTTTCGGAGACTCACATTACCGCCAGCAGGATGGAAGTTACGTTGTCAGCCCTCCGTTCGATGCCGACTATCCGCTTGGCAACTCACGTCATGCTGCCATTTTCGCTCTTCTCCGCATGGAAGCTCATTTGCAAAAAACGAACAGATCAGAACTCAATACAAATATTTCATCCAATAGATCATTGATTTGGCAGCTCAACCTCCCGTAGATAGGAAGCACTACTACATGCCCCACAGAGCCGTTGTCAAGGATACGAGCACCACAACAAAACTTAGCCGTTTTTAATGCTTCTTGCCGTACTACCAATGGCTTTTCTCTTAACGACACCCAAACGATCGGACCACAACTCCAACCACACCTCTTCTTGGCACTCATTTGAATGCGAATATATAGTTTCTCTTTCTGCACTGACGTGGCTAAAATTTACCGACAAGTAAGAATCAACAACGAACACATCTATTGTTATAAATGCAGTGCCAGAAGATCAACGCTAAGTCCTTCAGCACAACACATCCTAAAACTTGCAGCGATCAAAGTGGCAAGATGGGTTGGTTTGGGAATTCCCAATGCTGTTTTTTTATTTTTTTTTATAATTTTACACGCGCTCAAGGGATTAAGAATACCCCTTATATGTTTTTAAATACAGCGCGGGCATCCGGTGAAAGAAGTGAAAGAAGGATAGGAAAGATGTGTGGGCGATGTTCTGAGACTAGAGCTGGTTGTTGTCTCAGATATATCTCCAGGGATGGCGGCTGAACTAATGCGGAGAAAATTACCGTGTCTGGTTCATTTATGTCTGTTATAATTCGCATTATTTTATTTATTTCGTTGTCTTATGGGTTACTAGTTTACTCAATTACATGTTGTTAGTGTTATGACTCCACAACATGTAATGAGTAAGCCAGCAAGTCATTTTATTACAATATTTTAGAATTGGTTCTTAATAGAAAATAAAAAGGTATATACAATAGCGAGCACACAACTATCGGTATTTTTTCAAAAAAATATTAAGTAACATTTCTCCTCTCATAACATTTTCCAATAACTTAATGAGACCAATTTAAGGAGGCCAAAATAATCTTGAAGAATTCTTCTAGATTATTATAATACTGCTAAAAGCGTTAAATGGCCTAGTTATGAGAGCCTCTTTATACTCCCTAACAGAGTTTCGTTCTTCTTATGGAATGACAGATATAGAATAATGAAATAAGGCATCTTATATGACTCTAATAAAGATTGGCTTAATCTTGTTGTGAGAAAGTGTTGTTTGCAATGGGAGTTGATAAAAGAGAATAGAGAAAATGAGAAAAAAAAGAATAACCCTTAATAAAAATACATCTTTCTCAGTAAAGTTTTTTTTCGAAAGAAGCAAACTCTTAAAGTTTTTGCGTATATATGTCATGACTAAAAACTGATGGGCATGATATGTATTCCTGATAGTATTTATTTTGTAAGTCAATTATTCATTATTTTTTAATGACTATACATTATTTTATTATATTTTTTGTTCGTATATGGGAGCTAAAAACTAATGCGGTTAATTTTTCAAAACTTTCGGAATACAAGAAATTTTACAAATGGTTCTGTAATTATTTAAGTTCTGTAATAATTCAAATTGCGAACTGGTTTAGTTTTGTTCCAGTTGCTCCATGTGCATTGGGCCTAAAGCTAATGATATTGTTAAATCATGAAGATCTGGACAAGAACTGATTTATTTAATTCAATATAAATGTGTATATAAGTTGTGTATATTATATAATTAATATATCTATATAGAATGTACATTAATGTTTGTGTAAATAGTTTTTCTTCGCGCAAGTAGCCGCAGGCATAGAACGTTTGCTATTGTATTTGTTACCTGTGCAAGGCATGCTTTACTTAAAGGAATGGGCAATATCTGAACATGAATTCATACTATCAAATAATGATCTATACGAAATAAAATTAAGAGTGAGGGTGAATTTTCGATTCGTTTAATCTTAAGAGTCAGTGATGTCCGGTTTCAAATTTTAAGACGATTTAGCAATTCATTTTCCGCAAATGGTACCAAAATAATGCTTGAGAATTATTAAAATGGAAAGTTATAGAAATGAACCGAAGCGCGTTAAGCGTCTAAGCTCCTCCAGTTTGCGTTCTTGCACCGCCTAGCGTCCGCCCAGTTTATTTACCGCTATGTGAAGTGTGCAAAGATTCCAGTGAAATTTTTGGATCCACCCTTTTAACCTAGACCGAACGATTTTTCTTTTAAACTACGATTACGCACTCAACTCAAAAGCCACATTAAATTTAAAGGCGTTTTCTGTAAACTGAATTCCTCAAATTTGCTGTCATCAGAAATTGGCCAATTTTGCAAGCAAATAAAAATCGCTGCATTTTTTCATTGCATTTTTTTTAAATTTTTCAATAGTTTCCTTAGATACTACGTTGCTTTTTAGGGAAATAGATTAACTAAAGCATTTCGTTTATTTCTTTCAAGCTCACAAAAAATTCAGAAAATATTTTACAAATTGACAACTTTTTTTCGAGGCCCTCGCATAATTACTTTTATTTCATTTAAACATTAATATTTTGAATTTATATTTTGTGTGATGGTCTCAAATGTACATAATGCACATAAAATAAACATATTACATTATGAATAATATGATCACTTAGTTTGTTTTTTATGAACCCCCAAAAAACTAAATTTTGCTTGGGCCCACAAAATGCCCTGTAACAAACTAAGGCATTGTACAATATTTTTGATCAAAGGATCATGTATGTTTTTGGAGCCCCCGGACCCGGAGGCCCGGGGCGGACCACACCCGCCACCCCATCATTAGTCCGACATTGGGTGCACCTCAGGTTGCCGCTAAATTGGCAGCGCAGCGTGGAAATTGAAGAATGAAAATGCACTCGCGACATTAATTTTGTGCGTCAAATCATCGCAATTGCTATATATTAAGAACGCAACAACGTCTCAAGATGCATTGAAACGACTACAAGATATGCATTCCCCGAGTGGACCGGCTCGAAAGTTCACTGTCTTCAAATCCCTCGTTAATTTGAAGATGAGCGAGGGAGCTTCGATGAGCGAGCATTTAATTAAATTCTTCGATTAGTTCGAAAAACTAAGTGAGTTGGACATAAAATTGCAAGACGATCTCCTTGCAATGATTATGTTGTGCAGATTACCCAAATCGTATGACAATTTTGTAATTGCCATGGAATCCAGAGATGAATTGCCGAATTATCTAAAAATAAAATTGCTAGAAGAGGAAAAGAGAAGGGAGATCGAAGACAAATCAGATGATGATGTACATGAAACTGCGTTTTTTGCTAACAGGCAAAAATATCATCCACATCCAAAGCAGCGTCAAAAGAGAGCAATGAAGCAGCAATGTAAATGTTACAAATGTCATAGAAGAGGACACTATGCTCCTTCTCTCCCAGTAAGCAAACAAAATATCAATTGTGCCATGCTTAGCCTCTCCAACAATTACACAGAGATCGACCATTCAATTTGGCTTCTTGACAGTGGGTCACCGAGCCATATATGCAGCTGCAAATCAATGTTCACTAACATAAACACACACAAGCAGAAAATCGAATTGGCGGCCGGAAATTAAATATACTCCGAAGGTGTCGGTGTTGTGTATTTAAAGACAGAGACAGCAAAAGTCTATTTACATAATGTTCTTTATGTTCCCCACCTATAATAGAACTTCTTGTCGGTGGACAAGTAAACGGTATCGTGCAAGGTAAATTTTGATGAAGATTTTGCAAAAATAACGAATCGTACGACGGTGCAGAGGTGTATCGAGCCACACGAACGGTTGATTTGTTCACATATACACCAGAGCAAAATAAGTTGTGCCCCGCGATAAATAATACGAACGTTATTGAGTGGCATAGAAAATATGGACAATTAAATTCTAAAAGTATGGAGTTATTGGCTACAAATGAAATGGTGCGTGGTTTAGACAACCCTAATGCTTTGTCGATGAAAACAGTCTGCCGATTGAGGAAGACGATTTACGGGTTAAAGCAATCTGGCCGTAACTGGGATAAGGAACTCGATTCTGCTCTCTATCAAATTGGTTTTAATAAGGGCAACGGAAACGCGTTTGTGTGCTAAGAAAGCTGGGTTAAATTAATATAGTAGCTGGGTACGTCGACGAAATACGTCATGCGTGTTCCGATCTTGAAAACTTGGAGAGAATTAAACAACAAATATGTGACAAGTTTGAAATGATTGATAAAGGCCCAATTGATCATTTTATTGGCATCGAAATCACAAGTGGAAGTAACGGTATTCAAATTTCACAACGTCAATTGATTTTGAATCTACTGGCTGACTTCGAAATGATGGAATGCAGAAGCTGTGCAACGCCCCTTGAACCAGGGACAAATTTAAAGAAGTGTGAAGACACATATCGCATTGTAAGAATGATGATCCGAAGAGTTACCAGTTATTGATTGGTTCTTTGACTTACTTGGGCATCTGTACGATACCAGATATAATCCATTCTGTATCCAAACTTGCTCAGTTCAACACAAATCCTCATGTTGAGCATTTAAATGCTGCAAAGAAGCAATGCTTGGTTATCTCTTAGTCATTTCTTAATATCAATGAGCTTCCGGTGATTGTTTTAAATAATAAAATTGTTTCGTATTGCATTAAAGCGCGTAATTTAGGAGTCATCATTAATAATTAGATATCTGCCTCTTACCATATAAACTCTGTTATAGCACGAGTATATGATGGCCTTGGGCAACTTTGGCCCAGCAGTAGTTTTACTCCTCAAAATATTCGTCATAGATTGGCCAACTCGCTACTGAAACCGATCCTTTTGTATGCTGAAAATATTTCCGCTAACGCTGACGCTCGAAGCCTACGTAAGCTAAAGCTGGGCATTAATGCCATCCTTTGATATATATTTCGACGACGTAAATTTGACCATATCTCAAATATTCGTAAAAATCTGCTTGGTTGTTCCATCCAAAAATACTTGATATGCGTAATTGTATCTTCCTTAGAAATCTCTTACCCCCAGTTTCACAGTGCGAGTTTAAACTCCACTTTTCGTTTAAGCTTCAGATCAACAATTTATTCGGTTTCACAGTGTCGTTTAAACGTTGAACTGAGTTCCATTTGTAGTTGAAGTTAACCGAGCTTATTCTGCCGTTTAAGCTTCAGTTCAGCGTTTGTATTGTTTTTTTTTTTTTCAGAAAATATTATGAACAAAACAAAATTGTGTATTCAAATGTTATCGAGTTGTTATAGTCATTTTGAATATTATTTTATTTATTATTCTTGTTGTTTGGCGTGTTTTTTTTTGTGTCAGAGAGAGGAAGGGAGGACGAGGCAAGAACAATACTGCCAACTATTTTCATAAAATATAGTTAAACGAAGTCCAACTGATCTGAATATCAGATTTCACTGTGAAACCAAAAATTTAAACTTAGTTTAAGGTTTCGTTGATCTTAAGTTTAAACTCCTACTGTGAAACTGGGGGTTACTATTTGAAACTTCTCAGTTACTTAGTAGCACCGAAGCAGAGTATGTTGCTCTGTCTACAACATCGAAAGATATTGTTTATCTTCGGCGATTCTTGGAAGAAATGGGCTTTGATGAACTTGTAAACGGCCCAACCGAGCTTTTTAGTGACAAGCTCAGTTCGAAAAAGCTGGCGAAAAATCCTATCTTCCACAATCGTTCCAAACACATCGTCATCAAGGCGCACTATGTGCATGATGTTACAGATGTTAGTATTTAAGTAAGTTTACAGCTATGTATGTACTATGTAAATCTATAAGCAAAACTTATTATTATATAAGTCAGATGACATAGATGATTTAAAATAAAACTCAGAACCGTTTAAATGATTCAAATTAAGCAATTACTTTTGGATTTATAAACTGGTGTATCTGCCGATTTGATGAAATGTCTAGCAATTTTAAGAAAATCAATTAAATTGGGAGGTAAACCACTCTATAATTTGAAAACTACGTGCTTCATTGGGATGGTGTAAATGGTTCTGAGTTCTAATTTATGGTTTCTTACTAATTCCGGATACCATATTCAAGTCCAAGAATTATTTCAAAAAAATTACATCTAAAAGTAATTTGGTGACAAAAAAATTCCATCTAAAAGAAAGTTGGTGGCAGAACTACTTTTGGTTTTGTTAATGCTTCCTTTGATAGTATGAAGTTTTGATTCTAAGGATATCGCTCGCCTTTATTGGACAACCCGTTCCAAAGTTATACTCCAAAATCTATTCACTGTCCACTTTGAAATATATAATCTGAAAATACTTTGGAGTATACCTTTGGAACGGATTGTCCAATAAAGGCGAGCGATATCTTTTCAGAATCAGCACTTCATAATTTCAAAGGAGGCATCAACATTTTTTGCACAGAAGTTGTATTAAAAAAATAACTCCAGGAATATTCATGCATCATTCTAAATATGCGTATTTCAAGAGTGATGTTTGGAAAAAGCATTCTACCTAAAAACTTTTGATGCTGATTTTGAGAGTATCAAGAGTAGATTACCAAAAGGTATCCATCAAGTTGTTAGGATAACCCGTTCCAAAGATATACTCCAAAGTATTGTCAGATTATATATTTCAAAGTGAACAGTGAATAGCTTTTGGACTATATCCTTGGAACGGGTTGCATTTTCACTTGTTCATCAGTGAGGTTTCTTAGTGGGTTTGTATTTTTACGTGACCGTTCTGCTACCCTGCGTTTATGCAATTTATTTCGCAAATGCTCTTTGATCGATTCCCATTTAACTGTAGGTCTTGCCTCCTCAATTGATACCAAAATCGAGTAAATAGTATAAATGCATGACCTTATATGTCAAATCCAATCCACAAGTGACCTGCTTGGAAGCAGCCTGATTTGCTTTCAAATCCACGAGTATTGCATTTGCCATACCATGGTTCAATTACATTTAAAAAAAATTTTTTTTTCAATTTATTTACAACTTCGTCCAGAAAAACGGAAAGAAGGTGGCGATGGAAATGCGAGTTAAGTGATTTGTCATCATCTTATTTCTATAACCACCAGAAAGGACTATCGAAGCCAACACCAGAAATTGTAGACTAAATAACAATGTCCATCCCGAAGTTATCATTAAAAAGATTGTCTGAACGGGAGAAATAAGTTCTGGGGTAAGGCATAAAATCGCCAATCAATGAGTCAGAAACAGGCTTCCCAGATAGAGAGCTATTTTAAGGTAGCTATCGTTTAAGATGGCCTTTTTGCATCCAAACATTATTGTGGTAACGATGATTTCCTTAATTGTCGTTGGTGCAGCGGTAGGCAGCGTACCTTCGGCTTCTGACCTGGATACATCTGGTCCGCCAGGTATGAAATTCATATTCTTACTGACAGTTACCGGCGGTCGATTCGATTTTTTGAATAATTATTGTGTATCCACGTCATAGTTTGGGACTAATTTAAATAAGAACGATGAGATCTCCTTATCCCACGTATCGTTTTCGTATCACACCCATTGTGCTTAAAGAAGTCTTGCAAATGCATGGCAGTGCTATTTCGAAATCGTCACCAGACTTAGGATTTTTTGTATAAGGCAATACTGTTGTCAATATGGCAGGTTAATTTTTTTTTTTTTAATTATTTTGGAAAATTCGTTTGTTTATTACAATTAATTGTTAGTCAATTATAAAAAAGTTTTATTTCAAAAAGTTTAAAGTCATATTTTGAACAGTGTTTGTAATTTTAATAAAAAAAATGATAAAGAAGTTGATTGTTTGTTTTTTGTGTTTGTTTTTAAATGTAATGTCATCTGTCGTTGCCGTCGCCGTTGCCGTTGCATCCGTAGAAATTGTTTTACCTCCGCAAAAGAAGTTTTACATCAAAAAATCGTTGGAGCCATTGTAATTGTATAGCTTGAATTGAATCACTTGGCCAACGATCGCTTGAGCAGAGAGAAGATTCAAGAGAACAAAAATGGTGCGCAAGAGATATAATGAGTACAATGCCAGAGATGAAATATTTTTTTGAAAATTGCACAATTAACCACGATCATACCTCATGTAATTAAAGTGCATCCCTGGAAGGTGATAGTTGCCGTGTTTTATTGGGAAATGTATCCATCGTAATTTTATCCGTCGTAAAATTTTAGACACAATTCGCTATGGTCGATAAAATGCTACGGTGGTGGATGGCTTATTGACGTTTATTCGAGTCTCGAATTTGGTTTTGTTGGTACGATTGAAAATTGGATTGAATCTCATGGATATGTTCATGGAGTGTTATAATTATTAATCTAATTCGTAAAACAAATCGATCCGTTTGATTCTATTTTTTTCTTTTTTTATAGTTGGCCAGTTTATATTTCTAAGATCTTAGCTAACTCCATTTTTAATAAATTATAAGCTATTCTTCTGAAAAGTTTCTGACTTTTACTATTAAAAACTATATTTTTTGATCAATTATTTTCTGGAGTGCGTCTTAAATTCCACATATATCTGAAATTTTGCATACCACTAACGTTAATTAATCACTTTGAACAAATTTCGATTTCCATTTTGAAAAAAAAATCAATATCTATGAATGAATAAATTCCGTTTTACTTTTATTTTTGACTAACTAAACCACTATTCGTTTTGTGTTCAATTTTTACTGATAGTTATAAATAAACGAAGTTTGGTGAAAAACTTCGCTACACCCCAAAATATTTATTCGTATGAAATTCTATGAGCTATAAGGCTAGGCGCGCACATATGCAACTTTCAGTTTTGCAACAGTTTGGTTGCTAAAGTGGATACCATGGACTTATATCAGAGTGCGCGCACATGCAAGAACTATTCAGTCCGCGATTCGAGCAATTTAAAAGTTTATGTTTTGGCATCAGTCGAACGATCGCCCCAAATAAGTTCTTCAGTTTGTATCACACCGAAGTATAATGAAACTGCGCGCACATTAATCAAAATATTGTATGTGTGTTGGTTTACCTGGTTGATTGATTTTTAAGTTGTTTATGTGCGCGATATCATCGTTCAACTAGTGATTAAACTATTTGGTTTTGGAAAAATTGTATGTGCGCGCCTAGCCTAAACGCACTAAGCGGTAACTGAACTTCACAAAATGTACTTTTTCTTCACTGTTTAATGGACGTTGGCCATGGACAGTATTCGCAAAACTACATGGACATGGACTGGGCGTACATTTTTATGATCCCATTGTTTTTTTTTTCTGGACATGTGCATGGAAATGGCAAACCAAATGTTAACTATTTGTTCCTTACTCCGCGTATGTTAAGTGCAGTCTGATGAGTGAATATTGAATTGAAAGCAAAACATACTTAGAAAATAAACTTGTAAATTGACTTGAAAAATAAAACTAGCTATCGATCTACTCAGAAAATAAATAAAAGCATGTAATATAAAGAGGATATGTAAGGGAGTGAACGAAGAAACATTAAAGGGAAACAAGCAAATCTCCGGCAATTTTGTTTCCTCGTGTGAGAAGCATAAACGATTTTTAAGACAATACATAGTCTATGAACAAACCGATTCACTTATGACTGCCTTTCTATCGGTGCAAAATTAATGTTCGAATTTAAAATTGCAAATGCAGAAAAAATGAAAACAAGAAATATGTTTGAAACATAAATTAAATGTTGGTACGTTTTTCTACTTTCTATTTTATATGAATAAAAACTAATTATTGTTCATAATTTTGATATTTTCTTAATTTTACTTTGCAAAAGACTCTTTCATTACTTGTGACAGCTGTGCAGGGGTACCATTTTTATAAAAATAAAACAAAACTACGGTCCATGCTACGGTCGATGCGTTTTTTTTGGGAATTACTTACGGTGCAATGGATAGATTCCCAATAAAACACATCTAGTGTGTATCTTTCAAAATTAATCTATATCTGCAAAAGGGAATATTGGGAGACGCGACAAATAGTCAATAGTACCGGGTGGCGCACGAATCGTTCTAAAAAAATAAAACGGAATAACTTTTTTTCAGTGTGAGTAATCGGCTTATTTTTTTTTGTATTTAATAGGCTACTATTTAGATTTATCAAAATGAATGCTTGGGATACTGAAAAAAGGATTTGGATAGCGCAGCGATACCATTCTTTGCAGTCCGTCATATCCGTCCAAAGGGAATTTAGGCTGGAGTTTGGCGGTACTCCCCCGAGTAGATGGACCATTGTGAGGCTTGTGAACATGTTTGCCGAATCTGGAAGCATCGAACGAAGACCGTATCATCGAGATGACAATGTTCGGGTTCAGACAATACAGGCAAATCCAAGTGTTTTGACTCGAAATTTATCGGGTCAAATTGGAGTTAGCAGACGGTCATTACAACGGATACTTTATGATGACTTAAACTTGTTTCCGTACAAAGTCCAAATTACAAGCAAGTAAAACCTTCAGGATTTGCTTGTTCGCCTGGAATTTTGCCGAAAAATGATTGCAACGGCCGAAGAAGACACTACATTGATAAATTGTTTGTTCATGTCTGATGAGGCCTTATTTGACTTAAACGGCAATGTTAACAAGCCAAATTGCCGTATATGGAGTGAGTATAATCCAGAAATGCTCCATGAGACGGAACTGCACCCAGAACGAGTCACTGTGTGGTGCGCAGTTTCATCAAGGTGTATTGTCGGGCCATACTTCTTTGAAGAAAACTGTGTAACACAAACTGTCAATGGGGACCGTTATTTAAAGATGTTGAAGGAGTATTTTTACGCAGAACTTCGCCGAAGACGTATCCCTTTCAGCAGGATTTATTTTCAAGAAGATGAAGCAAGTGCACACGGAGCCACACAAGTTAATGCGGAGCTCCAACTTAAATTCCCAAACAAATTGATTCCAGTAACTGCACATTCCGCTGGCCCCAAGGTCACCTGACCTGACTGCACCAGACATTTTATTATGCGGTTATGTCAAGCGGGAAGTGTACAAAACGAAACCTAAGAATTTGACTGAATTAAAGCAGTCCATTAAGACAATAACTGAGGCGATCCCAATTTCAACCCTTCAGGCCGCAATGAACAATTTTCTGATCAGGTGCCGCATATGTATGGATGAGCGTGGAGGTCATTTGCGGTCTATCATCTTTAAAAACCATTAGTTACTTAAAATAAAATTTAATTTTTAATCCAATAAAAAAAATTAATGAAATACATCGATTAAAATAAAAGTTATTTAAATTTCTTACTGTAGCACGATTCGTGCGCCACCCTGTACTATGATTTGGTATATACAATGACTAAACTGGGAACTTCGGCATTACCAGTACCTCCTACTTAGCAATAGAGTTTTGTTTTATCTAACAAAATTATTAATTTGCAAAATGAATAATGTAAATGTTTGTAAAGAATTGCTGTAAGGAAATTTCCTTATAGTAGATTTTTTTGAAAATAAAAAAAATGCAAATTAATTGTGTAGATGCACACATGCTATATAGCCTAATAAGCCCATACGTAAAAGTATTCATGCAGCTCTGCCTATAACCTCATACAATCATATATGCTATAACGACAAGGTTAAATCAAAACAAGCATGCAAAACTAAAAACGAAAAGAAGTTAAAAATTAAGACCAAAGCCTTAATACTTGTTTCGCATGACGGAGAACTTGCTTCTTGATATAATTTTCATTTGATCTTGATTTTCGTCTCTAGATTGAATATATATTTCTGCGCCTACCAAATCAACTCTAATGATAGATATAAACTTTAAAAGTATTTTAAAGCGCGGAGGTACACTATCGGATTTTTTTTTGTGTTCAACATCTATAGCTAATTCTTAACAGCCTCGTCATCATATGGCAGACAATCTTCTTTAAGTTCAATACCTAGATCATCAGAGCGATTTAACTTGTAAAAATTACAACTTAACAGAAAAATGTTGTTTGTAAATTAATTATAAGCTAACAAGAAAAAAACATCTACGATCTGACGAATAAGTTGTGTAAAACCTTATCGCACGACACACTTATACGCACTGTAGCAGAAAATTATTGCTTTTTTTTGGTAAACTTTTATATAGTTAATTAATGGAATAGAGATCAATCAATATTTCTCAACTTTTGCGACCAAGACATATACATAGTTTTGACAACAACGAAAACCTATATAATAAATTTAATTATTTTTTAACTAACAAATAAAAAGCACGACTGGATCGCACGTACTTGCTCTTATATTCGATCACATCGTACGCATAAGATTCTTAGTTGAAACCGCTAAATATATAGTATTTAACAACATAAAATTAAAAACATAATTTAAGATAAAAACTGTCCACCCGTATTCGAAATATTGTTTTTTTTTTTCCAAAATCGAAAAAAATATCCTTCGAAAATGTTGGTATGCGGTATTATTTAGAATACGGATCTCCTTTATACGAGTTAAAATATTGATCGAAATCCGTCGAGTCGCTTATGAGGAAGTCAAAAATAAAAAACAAAAAAACAGGGTATGTCAGGTACCGTTAATAACAAACTATTTGATTTTATTTTGCCAAAAATAAGATAACATAACTTATATATTACAGTGACAATTATATAGTATATATACATAATGTATGAGAACAAAATAAAAATAATAATAAAAAAAAGAAATTTACTGCATTAAATTGATTTGAAATTTTTAGATTACCAAAAAGATAAAGTTAACATTTAATTTCGAAACGTCACGAAGATTCTTCATTCGGGTCAATATTTTGTTCTTAACCCTAGAAAGCTAACGTTCTTCAAAATGGCACACATTCATCAAATATGTCCCTCTTCCTTCCTTACTGTTTAACTTACATAGTCGTACTTTGACGCCACCTCAGCCGCCGCCGGTGGTTTGTCTCGCGTGGTAAATGCGTTTGCTTGTAATTGTTATTGTATCGGGATATAAATTTTGCGGTTTCAAAAGTAAACGTAAATAAAACACATATAAAATATTTTTTTCTTGATATTTCTTTTCTATTATAAAGCTTGAACGTTGACATTATGTGATAAACACTACATCATTTAAATTACCACCACGCGAATTGTTGCAAGCATCGATTCTTTTGAGATAATTTTCGACCACTTTTTGACACATATTCGGCGGTATCTCAGCCATAACTAGACGAATGTTGGTTTTCAAGTGCTCAAGAGTTAACGGTATCTGCATAAACACGGTCTTTCGCGTAGTCCCACAAAACAAGTCCAGCGGTGTCAAATCGCATGATTTTGGTGGCCAGTTGATATCGCCACGACGAGAAATTACGCGGCCAGGAAATGTCTATTGCAATAAAGCTATATTCACTCGAGTTGTGTGGCATGTGGCACAGTTTTGTTGAAACCACATATTCTCCAATTCGCATTCTTCAATAGCAGGAAAAAAAGTGGGTTATCATATAACCATAATGCTTCGAAATGACGGTGACAATCGTTCCATCGTCGTTTTCGAAGAAGTAAGGTCCAATAACAACTCCGGACCAAAGAGCGCCCCAAACAGTGATTTTTTGTGGATGTAATGGCCTCTCTTCAATTATGTCAGACTTTCAACTGATAAAAAAAATGGTTTAACAACCTAGTTTGACAGATGTAGAATTCCAGCCCTATACTTTTGAAACCGCAAAATGGATAACCCTTTATATGTACAGTTTATTCGTCATTTTTAATAATATAATAATATCTAACATAATCTTAAAAAAAAAACATGTGCTATGAAAAATGTGATTTTAGTATTAAACACTGAAGTAAAAATTTATTTTACTTTAATTTCCTTTTATTTAATACACATTTTTATATAAATACCTTAACCTTTTAAAAAAAAGTAATAACTTATTACAAAAAAAAAGTTTTTAAATGTTCATCAAAAAGTTGAATCAGTAGCTTTTCATTGCAGACGAGACACGTTAGCTTTCTAGGGTTAAATCAGTTTCTGCTCATTGTTAAATCAAACAAGTCACAGTACTTATTATAAGCTCTCGAGCACCGATTAAAGGATTCGTGAGATTCATAATTAGTTTTTATGTTCTTTCATTTAAAAATTTAATGTGTGTCAAATTTAATATTTTGGTTTACTGACACTTTGGAGCACAGATAAAATGACTCAATGTTACCTTTCAGAAGATCAAACGCAAATAAAGCCTCAGATAACTCTCTACGATTAGCATTGACTTGCTTTAAATGGTGGGAATAACGAGGTAACACAAAAAAAATCTGTGTTCGATGCAAGACCTCTTAAAGCGAACAACATAAATTGTTTTTGGAAAGATTCGAGTTTTTTCACATCAATATTAAATATATAACGGAGACAAAATGACACTACAATATTCTAATAAGGCAAGCACCAATGAACAATAAATTGGCCTTGTAATATAAGGGTCACTATATTACCTTGACCTTCTCCAATTCTAACTAGCATCTGCGTGTCAATAAAATAGTCAATATCATTGGACTTATCCCTATTTAGTAACATTCCATTTTTTAACACCATCAAACAAGAGTATCAAAACAAGCTTGTAAAAAAGGTATATCGCATTCGCTGTTGACATTACAAAATATCTTGAGGTCATCGGCATACAAAAGCTATCAGCGTCTTGTAAACAACCTATTTTTTAATTTTGGTGGGGGCAAAACCCCCATTTATTCGGCATAATACAAGCTAATTCTTAATCTAACTTAAAAACTAAGAACTGAGGGGGAGGACGGTTCAGAAGCCGGAGTTTTAAGGAAGGAGTACTTAGGTTAAAGTCGAAGAAACATATGTTTGAATTAACAGCCCGTAGCATGCGAGAGACAGGTTCGTTGGAGCCGTAAGATCTTTGGTGGGGGGTATACAAAAGAGACGAGGGTGACGTGTATTACCAAGGTAGATCATTTATGAATGCTAATAATAGGAGCGGGCCAAGATGGCTCACTAGTGACTAGTCAGTAGTCATAAGTTACAAGTCACAAGCTACCAGTCAATGATGACAACGACTCTATTTTTGATTCGTCAAATATTTTAACTGAGCAATAGTATTGTGATATTGATTTTTTTATGAGCATGGTAACAATGCTGACTACGAGTAAATTAACTTAGTGAGAATAACATCGACAATTTTTGAAACCTTTATTCCAAGAAAAATGTTCCGCTTTGGTAGGTATGATTAAATTTTGAGTAATTTAAAAAACCGTACGATTAAAGCCCATCGCAAATGGATAGCCTCAGAAAATTTTCAAAGCAACGAACAAATTAAGGCAGAGAGTGGAAAACTAACAAACCCCAAAACCCATAAAAACTTAAAAAACTATGGTTATTTATGGAAAATAAAGATAATTATACAATCTATAAAAGTCCGAACAGGGATATACGTTCGAAAGTCGGCAGATGTCATGACTGCCGGCAATGGCTTGCGTCCGCAAGGAGACAAGTCGCCAGTGAATGACATATTAATAAGTGAGATAAAGAATGGGAGAATTGAGATCGGTTCTTGTTCAAAACCGGGGGCAGAACGGCGTCTAAGCTGTCCGTCGTTAAAGCTCCTGCGACAGCGTGCAGTGGAGGGTTTGTAGCTACTCATGGCCCCTCTACAAGCGATGTTTGCGGAGTGAAAGTGAAAGATAAAACTCTTCATAGCGATAGTGATAAGACTAAGGACTCACCTGGTCTTTCCACTATCTCTGGCACCACAGGGGCTAAACCTCTTCCCAAAGCCACGAATCTTTGAAGCAGTAGGGGCTGTAAGGACATACCTGGTACGCCTGCTGATTCTAGCAGCCCGGGAAAACAGCGGAGTCACCCTCCCCCTAAAGCCTTTAACAAAGATCGTCGCAATGCTTAAACTTAAAGCTTATTGGTGCAATACCAGAAAGCAGAAACTCTCAGCAGGCGAATAAATTTTTATGGGCCAAAAAGATCCTGGTTAACGCTGAAAGGCTTGATACTCCACGTCGGAAAGACAAAGGTCGATGGAGGATGCTGCATCAGGTCCTAAAAGACCAAAGGGTAACGTGGGCATCCAATTTAATCCCTCTGGCGGTACTAACCGTAAATCGTTTAGCGATGTCTTCAAGGGTAATACCATCGCTGCGGTTATTGACATGAGCGATCCGGATGGCAAGATCTATCCCGCCCAAACAATGGCAGTTAGCTATGGGAAGCTCTCGGCTGGCTTCTTGGATATTATGGAGGCGAACCGTGGCACACCACCAGTCACTACTGATGGAGGTTGGCATCAGGGTCATGTAAAGGTGATTGCCTGCGAGGAACAGAGGTCCTGTTAATTGTTTAAACTTGCTATCGGTAGCCTAGACGAGGTCTGACCAGGTGCGAGGCCTGGAGATAGTTGCAAAGGAGGACATCCCAAGCAAGCTTCGGGCTCGTATAGTAGAACCCTCTTCATTGGATGATATCACCAAGACTTTAAAGATCTGTAACCCGCTACTACCGACTCACAACTGGAAAGTCGCCAAACTGGATGGGTCTCTATCGATGCGCGCTTATTGTGATCAATAAGGAATCCCTTCCTCATTTGGCAAAGACCAAAGGTGCGATTAGGTATGGGTTTGGATCTATAACCCTTCAGGTATACCAGAAGGATGAAATCGAGGCAGGAATTATTCCTACACGTCCTTCGCTAGCAGAGACGGAGATGCAGAGTTTGGATGCGTCGACAGCTTCCTCATCCGAGACCAGGAAGATTATTTTCCCCTCCATGGTTGAGGAGGACGGCGATGCACCTGCACCTTCATATTCAACCATTAAAACATCGAATGATCTCATCACTGGTGAACAGGTGGTGATGGAGACGAAAGAAACTTCAAAAAGTCTTCTGGACGAGGATGAACTTCTTGGTTCATCTTCAGGTACGGAAGAACCCAATAATACCGTGGTGGAGGCTTCTCTGCCTAATTGTAGCGAAGATGCTGCAGATAGTTTAGATTAACCTCCAACACTCCAAAAAGGCTTCGCCTTCTCTCCTCCTTCTGCTGCCTAACACTGGGGAAGATATATTCTTGATAAATCTGGCAGACGGCATTGCCATGCTATACTTTTTTTTCCGTGGGTGGGTGTAAAACCTTCAAAAGGCTCTATGAGGACCGAAAAACACGTGCTCATAGGAGTGTGAGATCCTTACTGCACTAAAAACACCTCCTCCTCACGATTGCAACTAAGTTGAAACTTATCTAGCAATTTGTTTTTAACGAATTTATTGCAGGTAAGTATCCGGTGATAGCTCCTGCTTATACCGTGATTTTAAAGCGGATTCTCGTTTAGTGCACCAGATCGGAAGGCTTTGTCCTTCGCAGGCGGCGTACTGAATTCCTCTCTTCGATAATTCGATTATAGTACTACTGCAGTGTTGTAATAGCCGTTTTCTATGATTTCGGGCAAAATTTTTTATTTCATCGCGAACCGTGGGAATCCCAAGATCTCTGTGGAGATCTTCGTTCCAAGCTGCACTTACAAATGATCTTAGGAGTTTATTTTCAAATGTTTGTAAGGTATTTAAATTAGAATCTCGCGTACAACCCCAGAGTTGTATACCGTAAGTCCAGACAGGCTTAAGCACCTGCCTGTACAAAATTAGCTCATTTTCGATACTGAACTTAGAGTGTTTCCCGAGCAAGCAGTACATATCACTGAGCTTATTATTTAACTCTTCGCATTTCTTTTTAACATGCCGTTTCCATTTTAATTTCGCGTGTAGACTCATTCGGAGATATTTTGCTTCGTTGGCAAACGGAACTTGAACCGTATTAACAAATACCGGTAATCTATTAATTTTCGTACACGTAAAATCTACATGGATTGATTTTACTACGTTGAGCGATATCCGCCATGTTTTTGTCCAATCATTAATATTATTCAGAGCTTTTTGTAATTTTGTCGTAGAATCATTTATCGTTTGGCCCACTGCTAGTATTGCAGTGTCGTCAGCAAACGTGGCTACGATAGTGTTTTCTGTTTGAGGTATATCACGTGTAAACAATAGGTACAATATTGGACCTTAAACACTTCCCTGTGGTACCCCACCCACTATTTCTTTGAGATCCGATTAATCGTTTTCATGTCTTACTATAAAAAGTCTATTTTTTTAGATATGCTTTTAGTAGCGTATAAAGTGCTTCAGGCAGAATTTGACTTAATGTAAAATTTAGGCCTTCGTGCCACACCTTATCAAAAGGTTGCGACACATCTAGGAAGACCACCGAACAAATTTTCTTTTCTTCAAGAGTTTTCTCAATGACGTCAGTGATCCTATGCACTTGGTCAATTGTCGAATGCTTGCTTCTTAATCCGAACTGATGTTCAGGTATTAGGCGCTTTTCTTCTATCAGGCACAGAAGAAATATTCTTTCAAAGACCTTAGATATTACGGGCAGAAGCGAAATAGGTCTATAGGATTCTTATCATGTGATAGTTTTCCTGGTTTGAGAATTATTATAACTTCCGCAACCTTCCATTGGATCGGAACGTACTTTAGCCTTAGAGTGGCATTTATTATATAAAGAAGATTAATAAACCCTTTGCGAGGAAGCATTTTGAGAACTTCGGCCGCAATTAGGTCATACCCCGGAGCTTTCTTATACTTAAGATTTCTTATTTCGCTACTTAATTCGGCAAGGGTAACATTTCTTGTAATGTAATTTTCGCTTGAGTTAGAACTTATATTTAAATTTTCGTTGAGTAATTGCCCATCAAAAGGTTTAAATGTGTTCTCCAGGTAATCCGCGAAAACGGTTGCTTTCTCTTTGTCGCTTTTTGCCCATTCGTTTTGATCATTCTTAATCCGAGGCGCTGGGATCTTTGGTTTCTTCGTTACTTTAATAGCTTTCCAGAGTGAGTAGTTGGATTCTTTTCCTGCTGTCAAGCTTTCAAGATAATTTCCAACTTCAGAATTTTTGAATTCTGCTATCGTCTTTTTTAGTAAATTACACAAGCGATTTAAATTTACCTTGTGTTTAGGAGCTCGAGTTTGCTGCCATTTCTTACGTGCTTTTCGTTTCTCTTTTACTAAATGCTATACTTGATTTTGGTATATACATGAATCGAATTGGAAAATAAAATCAATTTACTACTAGTCTTAATCCAGGAACCATGGATATACAAAAACCAGGTTCGTGGACTTAGGAATCAAGGATACACACTATATGCTTCGGATAAAGGTAATCTGAAATCATGCATCATGGTGAAAAGTAGCATTAAAGTATTTTTACTCCCTAATTTCAGCGACCAAGGTACTACTGCGGTAAAGCTGGAGGCGGCCAAAGACAATTTCTGGCTAGTGTGGACATACCTTGCCCATGGTCAATCAAGAATGATTAAGGAAACTGAATCCTCACATACTGCCCTTATCATTGTTAGTGATGTCAATGCCCAGCACACGGTGTGGGGCAGAACCGATATAAATAGCAGAGGTGACTTAATTTTTGATTACATCTTAAGTACTAATCTTATAGTAAGTAGTATTGGCAATAAACCAACTTTAATTACTAAAAACAGATGGGAAGTACTAGATATTACTCTTATCTCTGATTTAATTACTCTTTAGTTACCGATTGTAAGGTATCTGCGCAACACCCATTTTCAGATCATAAGTATATCTACTTTAAGCTAAATGATGATCCTACAAGCCAAGAAGTGTTCAGAAACCATAGAAAAACTGATGGTTAAAGTACAGAGACACATTGAATACTGTTTAACGCAACGATCTCTTATAATCTTCAAGTGACACCCTGGATTTAGACAAGAAAATCAATAATTTGACCTGGGCCTTAAACTATGCTATCGCTGTCTCTTGTCCGCTAATCAAGAGGTAAGACAAAGCCTCATTGGTGTTAATATTTAATAATTATTATCTCATCTAGATGTCGCTTTTTTCCCAGTATTCTTACCTTTTCATCCGGAACTCACCGCTCTACAAACATGTCGTATTTCTTTTCCCTTCTTCTTCAATAAAACATTGTACGAGTAAGACGTGTTTTTTTCCCTAACGAGTTACGACGTGGTTTTAATGCGCACTGATTTTATTTACTAGAAAGAGATCATTTTAAATTAGTTCAATTAGCCTAGTTTGATTCATTGGTCCAAACGAGCCGGATTTTTTAATAAAACATTTAAAAATTAAAATCCAGATAAGGATTGCTCGAGGCCAAGATATCTACATATATCTTGCTCGACAAAGCACAAAGACAACGTGTGTCGTCGGTTATTCGCTGCGCTGCCATTGTTCGAGGCCAAGATTTTATATATCTTGCTCGACAAACTAAACAACGTCTGTTTCGTCGTTTTTTCTTGCTGCGCTTCCTCTATATTTTTCTCGATAACGTACAAAGCCAACGTGTGTCGTCGTTTCGTCGCTGGGCTGGCATTCCTCGAGGCCAAGATATCTATATCTTGCTCGACAAACTTCATACAACGGGTATGTGGTCGTTTTTTTGCTGCGCTTCATTTATATTTCTCTCGATAAACTACAGACAACGTGTGTGTCGTCGTTTCTACGCTGCGCTGCCATTGCTCGATGCCAAGATCTCTATATCTTGCTCGGCAAACTATAAAGACAACGTGTGTGTCGTCGTTTCTTCACTGCGCTTCCTTTGCTCGAGGCCAAGTTCTCTATATCTTGCTCCACAAACTACAGACAACGTGTGTGTCGTCGTTTCTACGCTGCGCTGCCATTGCTCGATGCCAAGATCTCTTTATCTTGCTCGACAAACTATAAAGACAACGTGTGTGTCGTCGTTTCCTCGCTTCACTTTACCTTGTTATTTCAATTGTCTAGCTGTGCCTGCGCTTAATACAAAAAAAAGGTTCAGAGGCTTGGCTATTTTATGCCACACAAATTTACATCGCTTTGAAGATTTTTTACACCGCCGCCCGAGAACGTCAGTCACCAGGCAGCACGGCATAAATACACACAAACACGCATGAACATTTATGGAATCAGCGCCACAACCTAAGAACCAACATCACCTCAGGGATTTTTTGCCGAATTCAATAATTCACACATATATACCAAACCAACGAGATCGTCGTCAGTCATCAGAAAACATAATTAATTTCAATTATGGTGCAATATATTTTTAAATACCTAATTTAATATATTAAATTCATTTAATCCATTCTTATTTGGAAACAAATAGCTTAACAATTTCGTAGGTAGATTTTGAAAAAAAGAAATATATATATATTTAAGATCATATAATATGTATGATACAATACAATACAATACAAATTTCCTTTTAACAAATGAAAAGAAAATTATCACTCGTGGAAGTGATTGAATATTTGTTTTAATAAAAAATAAAAATAAATCAAAATTATTTGAAAATATTTAAAATATTCCGTTTTGTGAGATTTACTTGAAAAAGCGCAAACTATCGTAAGGTCCGTTAGTACAGTATATTTTCTCAGTTAGTGGGGTGAATTTTTCTATGAGCGGTTCTTATTGTAACGGTTGTTCTGTTCTCTTTTATCGATTTTTCTAAATTAACTAAAATGTCAATACTCAACAAATTAATTCTTGCTGCCGATCAAATTGTCGAATTTTATTAAAAAATATCCAGAAGTTCCTTTGGTTGATCAAACCCCAACTAAATTAGAAGCTTCTAAAATAGAACTTAAAGATCTTTGGCTTGACACCAAGCAATGCTATTCAAATTGTTTATTACCTCAAGGAAATGGTGATCTTTCCGAAGAAGATTTTGAAGCTATAAAGGTAAAATATCTTATTTCAAGCAACACGTATATTAGTTGCTTAGCGGAAATTTTAGAATCAACTAAGAAATTAAATTTAATTAATGAGGAAGGGGATAAATTTGATAAAACGAATCAAACTGACACTGACATATTTTTTGGTGATTATTTGACCTGGCCATCATTTCGCGATATGTTTACGACGCGGCGGTCTATATTAATCATCCTAAACTATGTGCAGTTCAAAAATTATTTCATTTACATTCAAAAACAAAAGGTGACGCATACAATATCGTGTCTAATTTTCCACTCACTGCAGATAGTTTTAATCTTGCGTGGAAACCTTAACTGAACAATTTGAAAACAAGAAAATTATTCTGAATAACCAACTCAAGAATCTTTTTAATCCCCTAACGTGTCGCCGCTGGCAAACGTTTCTCGCTTCTTTATCATTCGTTCATAATATTCAAGTTCCCCGCTGGATACAATATCGCCCATGCAATCCAATCCAAATTCATGGATTCTGCGACTCCTCTAAACATGCATAGGCAGCTACATTTTATTTATGCGTTCAGACAGACAAGAATAGTTGTTCCTCAAATCTTATTTGTTGTAAGAGTAAAGTAGCTCCTGTAAAGAAGCTTTCACTGCCAAGGCTTGAACTTTGTGGTGCTGTTCTTTTGGTTAAAATTTTTTCAAATGTTATAACTCAATTAAGATTAAATACAGAGAATTTATATCTCTGGACGGATAGCTCTATAGTGTTAGCATGGTTAGACAAACCAGCCTGTACCTGGAAGACTTTTGTAGCCAATTGCGTCTCTAAAATTCAAACTAATCTTCCTAACGTGAAATGGGGATATGTGCGGTCTCAAGAAAATCCTGCTGATTTAGCCACGAGAGGAATTTCACCAATAGAACTGAAAGCAAGTTCACTTTGGTGGAATGGACCAAAATGGCTTTGCCAACCTCAATCTCTTTGGCCACAGTCTCTTTTAAAAACTTCAGGCGAAGGTGAGTTAGAGCGGCGATCATTAAAAACTTACAACTCGATATGTGTTCCGAATGTGGAAGAAATTGTCAATAGGTTCTCATCTTGGGCAAGATTATTAAGAGTAATCAGTTATATTTTTCGCTTTTTTCATCACACGCATCCACTTCACAAAATTGATTACCATAAACGATATTCATCTACAACTTTAACCCACGTTGAAACTACTTATGCTAAAAAACTACAAATTCGGATGTTGCAGTGCGACTTTTGGATACCAAGAAACTTGTTAAAAAGTCGATTAACTTCTGTAGGACCTGCAAAATTCACAGACAGAAACTAAAAACCCAGATAATGGGCACCTTGCCTATAGAAACAACAATGATTTCTTCACCCTTTACTTACACTGGTCTGGAATTTGCCGGTCCATACTTAATTAAAACTTTTTCTGGTAGAAACATATAACAAAGGGATATGTTTGTTTCTTCGTATGTTTCGGAACAAAGGCCATTCATTTAGAGGCCGCTAGTAATTTAAGTACCGAATCCTTTTTATGTGCTCTCAATAGATTCATATCTCGTCGTGGCATGCTCTGATAACGACACTAATTTTGTTGGAGACAGCAAAATAATCTCAGATGATTTTAAATTTTTTTTTAAATCAGCTCCTCTTGAAGTATCTGCAAGTTTCCAAACCCCGATTCTATTGAAATTGAATCTGACAAACTCGAAATTTCTCACTAATTTAACTTTCCTATTACATATATTTGTTAATTTATGCAAGTATTTGAAGGACAACAAACTCAGTATATTATATAAAAAAAGACATAAAAGGCTATTGCAAATAAATAAAAAAATATATATTTATATTGCACCTTTTTGAAAAACTATACTGCTCGCGTTTATTTCTTAAATTTCGAAGTTTTCATAATGCCTAATTGTTATTTCAAAATAAGTTAATAATAATAATCAAATAATCAAATTTTTTTTTGGTGAGTTCCCGGCTTAAACGTAATTAAAAAATAATAATATATTCATATAAATGTATTTCTTTGTGCAAATTATATAACTACGAGTATTTTACAGCCGAAGCTGCAAGGCGGCCGGCAATGTTCAGATAAAACTAATATTTTTGCACATCTCTTACTTAATTGAAATTATGTACTCGTTAATATTTAATAATTATTATCTCATCTAGATGTCGCTTTTTTCCCAGTATTCTTACCTTTTTCATCCGAAACTCACCGCTCTACAAACATGTCGTATTTCTTTTTCCTTCTTCTTCAATAAAACATTGAACGAGTAAGACGTGTTTTTTTCCCTAACGAGTTACGACGTGGTTTTTAATGCGCACTGATTTTTTTTACTAGGAAAAGATCATTTTCAATTAGTTTAATTAGCCTAGTTTATTCAGTGGTGTTCATTCCAAAAGCGAACAAAACGATTGATTGATATCTACATATATTCGCAACAACATTGACACTAGACTTGTCTACGTCTCAGCATGTGTACTGTAAGGGGGAGATCTGTGGAAACTTTAATACACTCACTTGTTAGCATTATCGAATACTCCCTCCATCACAAGGGATACACGTTGGTAGCTTTCCTCGCTATAGAAGGCGCTTTTAGAAACGTCGACACAGATGCAATCACAAATGCACTCTCAGGTCTAAAGGTAGATGACTAACTTGGCGAGTTGATCAACCAAATGCTGATAAGCAGGGTGATAAACTCAAAACTGGGTGTTACATCTTCTAGAAGATCTGTTAGTAGAGGCACTGCACAAGATGGTGTTATATCCCCCCTCCTTTGGAACTTAGTGGTAAATGAACTGTTAACAAATCTGGAAAAGGAGGGATTTAGAGTGATTGCATTATGGGGATGACGTTGCTATTACGGTTTCAGGGAAACATTCAAATACTCTCTGTGCATTCCTTCAATTTGCACTTAATAAGCTATCCAACTGGACAAGTAGCTGTGGTCTAGGTGCAAACCCCCATTAAACTGAGATTGAAAATATTGTTCGTAAGTTTTGGTGTACAGTTTTTTTGTTTAAAAAAAATACATATATTCATTTGTAAGCATTAAATGTTAAAAACTATCCTATAGGTTGTTTCGGAGTTCATCGAACACATCAACAGTCTTGAAAATAGTTGGTAAAAAAAAGATTTATTGAACCCCTACCCAAAATAAATTGACAAAGAGCTTAAAACACAAAACTTTCTGTAATGATAGTCTTGTACACTCTCCCTTAGGATTGAATGAGGTATCCTTAAGAAATGTACATTATTAAGTCTATAGTCTTCTTTGTTTTTTTCTCAGCAAATCTTGTTATAATTTCATCAACATTGATTGCGATAAAGCGATGAACGTTCATTAATTCAATAACTGTGAGGCGGTCATTTCCCATATTTGTCCGCAACCAAATTTTAACGCGCCTAAGCATAGAAAATTGTTTGGCTTTAAATAATAGGCGTATTCAGGATCCGATGCAACAAAAAGGTGTAAAATTGCGAAATACAATTTTTTTCTATAAATCGTGAACGCACCTTTTCTATTCTATTGCAACTGTAGAGTAAAAATGCAAAATCAGATTGACCACAAACATTTCTGACAGAAAATAACAGCTGCCAAACTGTCAACGATACCAGACAAATTTTGCACCATTGTATTTTGCTGTTGCAATAGTGTTAGGGTATAGCAAAAGTGCAGAAGTGCTGTAAAATCTTAGTCAGTGTAAGTTGTTGTTGTGGTGCAAAAAAAAGTTGCACTTTTGCATTTTTACAATGATATTAGATCAATTGCACCGGATCGTGAATACACCTAATGTCCTTAACAAGCGTATGACATTTCTAATGGTAGAGACACTGGTACACTACGTCCGTGTTCAATTTCTTTTTTCCATTTTTGTATCCCTAGCTAAATTTCTTCGATAATCAGAGAAACAGGTTGATTATTTTATAGTTGTTTGTATGATTTTTGCCATTTCGTGCACAAATACGAAAACAACACGTTTTATTTTAAGGATCTAAAATTTATTTTTTTCAGGCAGCATATAATTTCCATGTGAAGGTGTATTTGTATGTCTATGATAAATACCTAAAAAGAGATAAGCATAAAACACGGTACTATTTTATTGGGGGTTTTCGTGAGTAAAAATTTTCTTGGCACTTTTTCTCAAATCGAACCTTAGGAACGTGATGATTCTCAGAAGGTTTCCTCGGAATGTATTGGTACCGGGAATAAACTCTACCAGGGAATTTTACTGTCATTCCATAGGATATTTTGTTCGGGTAAAATTTATACCGTGGAAGATTAACGATCAGAGAAAACATTGCGAAGGAATAAATTATTCCGTGGGAAGCGAAATTGCCTGGGATATTCCCGATAGGGCCCATTAGCTAAGTCACATTACCTAAATAAAATCTCAGTGAGCATACAATGTTGATTCACAGCCTGGGGTTCAATTCCACAAGCGTGAGTTTTATCTGTGTACACAGAAAGTCGTGTACACATACAAGGGTACGATTCACATTTTTTTTGACAGATAACGTGTATACAGTTAGGCAAATTTATTCACCCATATATTGAGCTTGAATAATTTATGTTTCTTTTCGAGAATAATATAAATTGTTAAATATTTCGTTGAAATTGCGATTCATTGATGGCAATATTGTTTTATTCCGTTCAGATTATTGATATTAAAAAATTATGGTTCAGGACTTTTAAGTATCAGTATCTAATATAAATTAAGACAGTCTTGCAAATTGCGAACAAAAAGTCTTAAATACGTAAATTCTGAGCTAAGTTAGAAAATTGTATTCGTTTTGTGATTTACATCGCATTTAGCTTGATCCGCTCTAAAAATTGTTTCCGCGCACTATTTTTTTTATTGCTAACTGTATTCCATTTTAATGTCAATATCTATAAATAATTGCTATAACTAAGTTTACCGTGTTGTAAATATATGCATACCTATGTAACCTAACGCTTCTAACATAATATGAAGTAATTACAAAAATGGGTGTCGGCATAGGGGCTTAACGTTTTGGTGCACCGAATATTTTTTTTAAGAAGTCCCATATCTGTTTAGTATCAGAATATATCCTTTGAATTTATTCCAACCTACCAAACATTTACCAAACCTTTCTCTATGTTCCTCCTTTTTGGTTATAAGAGAAGATTCTTTATCAATGCGTTGGGGTTCTTGGGGGGTCATGACCCCCAATGAACCCCTGCTGGATCCGCCAATGAGAAAGACAGGCAGACGGAATTGCGGCCCCACTTTTAAGGTGGTCTCTGTCATCGTAATTTCAAATTTGATTAAACTCTCGCGTTCGATTTTTTTTCCAAATGCAAATCTTGCCCAATAGTACATACAAGTAAAAAATAATAAGAATATGTATGAAGACTAATTACTGATTAATATTGTATTATTAATTTGTATTAATAAATCTAACAAAGAACACATACATTTCACAAATAATATCACATTATAAATATATTGTAAACAAACTCTCAGTTAAAAAAAAATAAAATGCACGACTAGATCGCACAAACTTGTCCTTATGTTCGACCACATAGTATGGAAAAGATTTCTATTGAAAATCGAGATTTAATTATTTTTAAAGTCGGTTTTTTACTTAATTTTTTATATAATAACAAATATAAAATATCTTTACCTTTTCTAAAAAACTGATATGACAATCTGAAATATTTAATAATATAAACTTAAAAACAAAAGATTCAATCGGCTTAATCAAAGAAAAAATAATTCAAAATTATGAAATAAATACTTAAACCAGTTTGACCTAAAAAAAAAAGGAAGCCATTTTATTTCTTGGATAAATTTGAATTTATGAGAAAATAAAATGCACGACTGGATCGCACGTAATTGCTCCTATATTCGATCACATTATATGAAAAACATTCTAAATGTATTTTTAAAGTCGTTTTTCACTTAATTTTATGTAATATTTACAAAATTCCTATATTAAAAAAAAATTGGTATGAACATTTTAAATATTTAATAATAAAAATTTAAAAACAAAATTTCAGAACAAATCGTCCACCCGTTTACGAAATATTGAATTATCAAAAAAAAAATATTTTTTTTTTTCAAAAATCCAAAAAAAAATATTTTTCGAAAATTTTCAAATGCAGTATTATTTAAAATTCGAGGGATCTCCTGTATAAAAATTTCTATCGAAATCCGTTGAGCCGTTTGTGGGAAAATCGAAAATCAATAAAATTGTTGTAGGTACAAAATATTAAATTTTTTTTTGACCAAGGTGTAAAACATACCCAAAGTAGTACCCACGCCAATTTTCATCAAAATCGTTGGAGCCGTTTTCGAGATATTTAAGATGATAGACAAACAACAACGATTCAAGAATCTATTTTGGACAATCACCTAAAACACTTAAGAACCAAGTTTGAACAAAATCGGTTCAGCCATTTAGGCTGTAGATCGTTCTGCAGACAGACTGACAGACGGAATCGCGGGACCCACTTTTTTGGTGTTCTCTATCATCGTAATGTCAACTTTGATTAAAATCTCGAGTTCGATTTTTTTTCCAAATGCAAAACTAGCCCTAAAGTACCTATATATAGCAAGTATAAATTTTAAAAATCTTTGGAACGGTTTTTGAGTTAAAAAGTTTTTTTTTTAACTTTTTTAAAACATTTTTCAAAAAAAATTTCAAAAACGCCATTCATAGCTATTCAGCAAATATATAAACTATAATTTTGGAAATAAAAATTTAATAAGCGGTTTTCAAAATAATTTTTTTTTAAATTTTTTTAAATGCTTTTAAACTCAAAAAAAAAAAAATATTAATTAAAAGTATTGGTATGCAATATAAATTGGGTACCTACACCTATATATGTATGTGTGAAATTTCGAAAGAATCGGTGAAGCCATTTATGAGATAGCCGAAAGCAAAATAAACGGCCCTATCGAAAGTACCGTTTTTAGACATTTTTAATTTTTTTTCCAACCATATGATCAGTCGTACCTATAAAGCTGCTCTGATTTTTTTATCCAAATCATTAGAGTCGTTTTCGAGGAAAAAAGGGTTTGGCGTAACGGTTATATGGCAGGCGCCGTTATTTTTGGAGCTAAAAAAAGAAATTTAATTTCACCTCTACACAACACCTAAAAAACTCTACAAGCTTAAAGCAATTCGGCCAACCCGTTTGGGCTGTAGGTGTCTATACATACAGACGGACGGGTAGACATACAGACGAACAGAATTTTTAGACCATCTTTTTTCGTCTTCGCTATCATCGTAATGTCATGTTTGATTGTTATCTCAAAACTTTTTTTCGACGAATGCATAACTTGCCTTATAAGGCCCGGATTAAGCCAGCGCGGAACCTGTAGTAAATTCTATCAAGGCGCCGGTTTAAGGTTAGGTACTCATCGAGTTTCTGGTATTAAATAACACAAAACTGTTACAAACAAACTTTTCTTGATTTAATTTGGGCAAATTTATAAATAATGCTGTTGATATCGTCTTCTCGGAGTTAATCATGTTCAATATTCATTAAAGTGAGACGATTAAGACGTTGTTGGCTAATCGTGTTCCTCAATTCATTTTTAACACGTTTTAATATTGAGAAATATCGTTCACCACTGGATTTGGTAATCATGAGAGACAAATAAATGCGAAAAGTAATTTCAACGTTCGGGAAACAAGATTGTAAAGAATTATTTATTAACCACTTGTAAACCTGGATTTCCAGGGCCTCATGATTCCTGCTGTCAATAATACTAGCCACATCAGAATTGATCATTGCAGCGAAGTGCACTAATTCGTCGCCCAGACTGTCCTCCTAATCATTTGCGTAAGCACTTACAAAGGTTGCAGATTTTTTCAAAATTTCTTCTGGTGGAATAATAATACTTTCATATCGAAAGTACTATTATTATCATCCAAACGTAAATATGGATCATTCCTTATAGATTGTAGAGTTGGCAGTTGGGTCGTTCCTGACCTAAAAAGTTTTATGTCCTCGCTCGGATGCATCATACATGTCCACTCGTTCCACAAACTCAATTTAAACATGTCCATAGTTCCGACTACGACAGACAAACATGAACAGAGGGAGCATGTATCTGTTTAGTTACAAATTGAAATACTATTACACACACGAATTTATTGCGAAATTGCCAGCCAAAGCCAACACCAATACACACGAATGAGAACGAGTTGGATTGGAATTGGAGGGGCGGTATCTATAGCGATACATATAGGAACGAAATATACGTTAATCGTTCCGAACTCTCATCATGCAAATAATTCCTCCTTTAGTTCCATATCTTCTTCAAACACATTGCCTCGAACATGTTTGTTTCCTATTCCTATCCTATTGCTAATAAGAAAGAATGGTAATACAACGATAAAAAGACAGGGAACTATGAGTAGGATAATGAGATCAGACTGATTGACATTCAGTCGAACATGAAGGAACTACAACAAATGTTAAAGGTAATGTGTTTGAAGAAGATATGGAACATGTTCGGCTGAATGTAAATCGGTCCGATCTGTTTATCATGCTCATAGTTCCCTTAATATTTCCGCGGACATGGTTCCAGGAACTAGTTCCGACCGAAAAAAGAACCGTTCCATGTGCGTTCCGTCCTTGGAACTGTTTTGAACACTTCTAATGGTTGGTAGTCAATATAACCCTTTTCAAATCGGTCGGGTTAATACGACTAGCCCGGAGAAATTATCAGGGAATTCACCGTTTTACTTAGCAGTATTGACAGCTGCGTGCAGTGCGGTGCGAAACATGATTTTTGGTATGACTAGCAGATAGAAAAAATAGAATTATAGTTGATCATTTTGATGCAGAGTTGTGACTTTATCTAAAATATAAATAAAATTTTTGTATGGTAAGAAACCGTTGGTGCGCGGGGCCCCCAAATGCGCAGGGCCCGTAGCATTTGCTACACTTGCTTCGTGGCTAATCTGGCACAGTGCCTTATAGTGCCTATAATCGCAAGTAAAACAGAACGCACGCTCATTTTAAAAATGTATTCATCCAGCAATTCCACTCATTTGAGCCATTTTTGAAAAAAATTCATTAATTTCTATTCCTACTTTCGGAGAAAAAAATATATACGACTTAGTTTTAACTCTTTATTGTTGTAATGTACCCTTCTAAGATGCAATAATTTTTGGTCGATGATTACCGACTCTTATAATATTCACACCATTTACACACTGCAAATTATATTTTCTAGGGGAATGTGATTAAATTTTTGCACCTAGAAGTATGTTATGCACGTGGTCTGGCCAGCACTAATGTTGAAGAAAACGCAAACAATAAATAAACATTATTTTTGTTTCTTGTTTTTGTGGACTGTGTGAATTAAAGCCAAATTGAAGAATTTTTATGACCTCTAGTCCAAAATGCGTTTCGCCTCTATGACCTCTCATAAAAATTCTTCAATTTGGCTTTATTCCACACAGTCCACAAAAACAAAAATAATATTTATTTATTAACGATTATATTATGTGACTAATTCTTTTCAATTATATTTCAAATTAGTTTATGCATGCTTTTTGGCCAATTTGTAATTGAATGCAAATAAAACAAGTTTATTCCATCTTTTTCCAACGTTTCGTAGCTATCCACGACTTCTTCCGGGGTTTATCTAGATTTATTTGTAGGTGGTTATTATAATTTTACATATGTATTTATTTATTTTATTTATAAAAACTTACTAATTTTTATTTTTGCTGACTATTATTATTTTTCCATTATTATTAAAGAATAAAATTAATTTGAAACAAAACAAAATAAATTAACATAAAAATAAAATAATTTAACATAAAAACGACATTAATTTCTGATTTACAAATTATTTAAAAAAATTGTTGACTTAAGTTTCTAGCCAATCTTAGGTAAAGTACTTATGTGTCTTATTTTTATTTTCAATACCTCGATTAATTCGAAAAAAAACTGATAAATAAAAATACTAAATTATACTTTTCGAAGGCTTTCTTATCAATGAAGAAAATATTGAAATCATTGGGACTTGGATACTTTCTCCTAAATCACTATTTGTTTTCTTTATTTTTTTTTTTGCTATCAATTCATTACATGCCCGTTAAAATTCCGAGGCACGTATTGAGATTTTCGACGAAAATTGTTTAAATGTGTTTTTGTTTTTCGAAGCACGGATACATAATTTTAAGATAGTTTAGATTTTTTTTATTTTAAGCCATGTGCTTGTGTTACTGAAATTATTATTGATAATTTACTAGATGCGTTTGAAGAAAACAAATTATATAATCCCTGCTTTCTAGACAGTAATAGTTAAAGATATAAGTTAATGAATATTTTGGAGGTGAAGGAATATTTCATGAATTTTGACATTTATTTCATTTTTAAATTCAAATGGAAATGAAGTGAGGTTTAACTTGAATAAAAATTCGTCAAAAAAAAATATTTCACATACTGTGGATACCATTTACATGTTAAATATAAATTGCTTCTTTTTATTACATTTTTTGTGTTTATCATGCAATCTTTTAAATGATACACAATCTTTCAAAAATGTCATAATAAATGGTAACATTATTAGTAAAATGAGTGCGAATGACATTCGTGACAAAAATATTCGTGCATTGTACGAATATTCGTAAAATATACGAAGTTTTTGTGATGTGATATCTTAACGAATTCATTCTTGAAGTGTTCCTAATAACTGTGGTAATATCCACGAATTAATTCGTTTTATATACTAATATATTAATAAGCGAAAATTTAGCAATTCCCATGAGTTCATTGTACGAATTATTGCGCGTGTCTATCGATCATATCAAATGCAGATTTAAAGTCCACGAAAAACGTATATAGCTTCTTATCTTTATTCAGGAATGTTTCTGCGATACTTTTAAGGGTAATATGGTCAACCGTCGAATAACCTGTCCTAAAGCCTGCCTGAAACTCCTGTAAGAGCTTGTTATATCCTATCCATTTATTGAAACGCTTTTCCAAAACCAGCGTGAATATTTTGTATGAAGCATGTAAAAAGGATATTCCTCTATAATTAGACACCTCGGCCAAGCTCCCTTTCTTATGAATCGGGAAAATGATGGACTCCTTGAATTCTAGTGGTATCATTCCGGTTTCCATGACATTGTTATATATAATTGTCAGTCGGTTGATTAGCTCTGTTGTGCCATACTTATATAATTCTGCTGGCATGCCATTCGGTCCGCATGCTTTCCCATCTTAAAGTTTCATTACAGCTGAAATCACTTCCTGGTGTCTTATTGCAGCATCAAGAGTTTCATTTTTAAAACCCGGAGTAGCGTATTGAAAATCAAGTTTCCTTTCTGTTGGATTCAATAAACTCTGAAAGTGAGCTGCTAGCTGGTCAGAACTTAGACTGAAATGGATTGAAAACTTTTTTCCGTTCAGATGCTTTGCCAGGTTCCAAAACTCCTTTCCACTTTTACAAGACGCTAATCTCTTAGATTCAGTTTCGAAGAATGTTGCCTTTTTTAACTTACATATTGCCTTGAAAGAACCATTAGCCAACAAATACTGATTTTTGAAGTAACGATCTTTCGAAAATCTGAATACTCTAAGCCAACTAAACGATTATTCCCGTGCCGTTCTACAGTCTACATCAAACCATGGCGCTAGGGAGTTCTCCCGGGCTTTGCTTTTGGCAGCTACAGTTGGGTAAGAAACCTTGATTATTTTATCCAGCTTGGATAGATCACAATTTCTTTGCCTCAGCATCGAGATATCCAGCATTTCTTGATATTTCATTTCATTTGTCGGTTTCCATTTCAGTTTCGATAGGGCATTTTTAACCTTGGATTCTTGAGCTTCTCTGGAAATCAGTCCAAACGTTATGATCATTGGAAAGTGGTATGAATACGGTACAGTCTCAATGTTCATGTCAATCATATGCTCATTCCATTCGTTGCCTACGAGACTATAGTCTATCAAAGAGCTTCCTTGACCACTGACAAAAGTTAATTCACCTTCCATATCTGACAAGCTTGTACCATTTTGTATTCTTAACCCGTAGGTCAATGACCTTTAAGCCTCTTACGTTGCAGACTAAATCCTTCGATTTTCTCTCGATTCCTAGTACACTGTTCTCATTTCCAGCTCTTGCATTCATGTCACCAACAACAAGCAGATTAGAAGTATTACTTTGAGACAGTATTCCTTCCAATTCTTCAAAATCATTGTTCCATTGATTGCAATTGATATATGTGGGACGGATGCGATAAATCTTTCCATTCATTGTAGTTTAACATACGTAATGCTTTCATATACTTCTAGCTTATTATATATATTTTTTTAAATTCTTTTGAAACCAAATAAACATCCCCCACTAGCTCTTCCCCGTGATTGTGTTCTCACAGCTGGTATCCATTTTAATTCGTAATTACTAAATTAGTTTTCATAATAAATAAAGTTACTTTCAGTAACAAATGTTTCATACAAAAAAAATAATTCAAATTGATTGATAAATTTATAAAAATCCATTAAAATAGTATTCTAAAATTTAGCGTTTCAAAAGTATTTTCATTTTTATTAACATAAATTAATTTAAATTAATTAATTTTATTACGGTAGACGGCATTACAATTAAAAATGTCCCGTGTGAACACTCTTTATAGTTTGCGAAGACCTGTTGTCATCTTGCATTCGGTTTCCACCATCACTATTTCGATCTTCAAGAGCTGTCAAATCATAAGTGTCACCAGCCAACTGTTTGAGCATCAACAAACCATCTTCCGCATCCGAAATCAATTTACAATTTCTATCGAAATAAAACTTTTTTTCACAAATTAAGAGCATTTCACCTATCATTTGACTTTTGATATTCTGGTTTCGAGAACTTATGTGTGACCTTAGCTTGATTAAACGATTTCTTCGCTCCCTTACTGCTGCCGGATAATCCTTATGAATTGTGACACCAGTGTTTTTTAATTTGGATTTTGACCGAAGTACCTGTATTCCAGGTATTCTTCTCTGTTTTACATTTCAACTATGACAATTTCCATATTTCTTTGCGTGCTTATTTGCCTTGCAGCAGCTATTTTAGATGTATTAGATGTCTGCAAGAGATCTAGACAAATTTCTTTAGCTTTCTCAACCACATCCTGAGTATTAGCCGTCGGAGGTTGCAGATGCACTATGACATTCCTCTCATTTGCCTTCTTTTCAAGTAATTCTACCTGTTTCTCTAGCAAAACACATCTGTCCTCCATTCTGTTCAGTTGAGTAGTCAATTCTGCATTGCTCTGCTCCAGAGTAATAATCTCTGTACTGATTCCTTCAATATCAGATTTGGTTCCAACGTCTTTTAGCTTGACATATAACAAATTAGCCATCGAATTGTGTAAAATTTCCTCCAGGTCACAAACTTCCAAGTTCCCAACCGGTGTTTTGTTTATGAATGCAGTACTCGATTATTGCGATTTTGGTGAAGACATTTTGGTAAACGGTCGTTTTGATGGGTTTTGTTCGTTCATATTCGGTGATCGAGTCAGAAGCATATTTTTAATGTTTTTAATACGTAACTCACCCAAAAACTTTAATAACTATTAAAGTAATACTAATTGTCAGGTCAATTTAGACTACAAAATATTTATTTGAATGAAAAAACACTGTTGGTAATATTAAAATAATAATTATTTCTATGGAGCTTTAATTTTCACTGTCTTTATTTTTTGGACCAGAGTTGCCAGCCCCAATTGCAATGTGTATTGTCCGAATGACTAATAACTGTATTAGAAAATATTACAAAGCATTCCTACAATGGACGAATTGCAAATCTATAATGTACGAATGCGAATAAAAATATTCGCAATATGTATCATACTATTCGTGTCTGAAAACCACGAATAAAATTCGAAGAATGGACGCAGTAATTAGTAATATTTACTTAAGGATTTTTTTTAGTTTGTGTAAGTCAAATTTTATTTGACAGTTGTAGCATAGCTATTTAGTTTTAATCTCATCAATAAAGAATTAACTTAATAATTCGTGTCATTTTTATGGCAATATTTCGCTACATATACCTACATTGTTAAAATTGATTTACCTTTGTTGTAATATAGTTTTTCACTAGAATTGCGAAGACTAGGTCAAATATAAGTTATCAATAAAAAAAATAGTACCACAGTAATGCCACTATTGGTAGCAACAACTTGAAAATAAACAACTCCAAAAAATCCTTTTTAGGTAGAATAATATGGGAATCTATCCTCAGACCTCTGGCATGTGAAGTGACAGTCCTAGCTACTTACTTACCGTTAAAAAAAAGAGTGGGTGTACACGCGCCAGAAGTAAAACATCCCTAATTTGAAACAATTTTTTCTTTCGTAATTCTATGATACATACACTTTATTCAAATTTCATGGAAATCGGTCAAAAAAGAACGAAGTTGGAATATTTTAATACCGGCCCCGTACTTGCATAAATACATCCCACATAACGACCCCATCTTCCAATTGTACATGTATCACCGTGCGTCGTCGTTCGAAGTTTGATTCATGGTTTGAGTTTAATTTCAAAAGCCTGATTAAAATCCATATGCGGAGACGAAGTTCACACTAACCTGCCAATTCTAGATGATACACAGAAGAGAGAGCTGGTAATTTTATATCTTTTCGAAATAGAATATGTTCGATGGGTGTTTGGTCCTGCTCCTGTCCTTCTGTGTACGAACAAATAGAATAGAAGAGAAAATACCAACCGTAATATCTATGTTCCACGCAATAGTTTCTTCAAATCCCTGCAATTCCATAGTTTCTTATGTTAAAATACCAAGTCATCGCAAATTCCTAAGCGCCGCGCTGCACCGGCCGGCAGATATTTTTACCTGCGCTACAATTGAAGATGTTCCCCTTTTTCCGAAACTGAAAGTTGCTTAACACCCGGAAATTTTAAGTGAACCAACTATATATACTAGATACATGTGTAATAGCCTATTCACACCAAACCATAAGCGAGAGCTTACTCGTTTTCCTCAAAACGAATACTAAAAACTACTCGTTTTCCAATACATTTTTCATAAAAAACTTGTTTTGCAAAACGACTCGTTTTTGATAAAACGACTTGAAAACGAGTTGCAATTCAAAGATGAATTAAGCGAACAGATCTTCCGTCAAGGGAAATTGATATGGTTGTGAATAGTCCCTCAGAAAAACAAAAACAGTTCATTGCTTGCTTTCAAAAAAATTTATTTCAAATCGTTCAAGCAATTATGGCAGCGGTAAGGACATTTTTTCAAATACTTATTTGTAATAAATTTTTAATGCATGGATTCTTTTTATGCAAAAGAAAAACACTAAACGAATTTGGGGAAGTGTGGACGAGGATTTCTTGATAGAACTTTTGGCTGAATATTCTTATTAAAAGCTCACCTTTGTCCACATGCTTCTATGCATTGCACAATTTTGAACTATTATTTTTCTTTTCTTTATAAGTTCAATTAATCTTTTCCAATGCAGGAGACGATTCTTCCTGCTTGTAGATACTTCTGGCTCAAAAATAAAGTTGGTTAAATTCTTATATTTATATAGTTCTAATCTCTTTCTATGCGGCATTATAAGATTTGATTGCTTAGTATTCATGTTGTATCAACGTTTTGAAAGCTTTTTCAAAAACAATTGAAATGGCAAGCAAAAATAAGTAAATGTTCGGGGTGAACGCTCTACTCATTTTAGTAAACGAAAAGGGTAAACGAGTCTAGTGTGAATAGGCTATAAGACTTCTGAGGTATCGAATAAATATTAATAAAATGTTAATTAAATTGTATCCCCTGGGTAATGTTTGACGTTTTTAAAATTAAAAGTATTGGCGCAAAATTTTAAACGATTTACTAACATGTTAAATTATTTTTAGTATGATACTAGGTTAACAAGAGGATTTTGCTAATTTTAATCTTATTAACACTTAACTAAAGTTAAAATCACCGAATGGCTACTTTAAATGTTTAGTATCGTACTAAATTCTACTTACTTCTATGGCTACTTTAAATGTTTAGTATCGTACTAAATTCACATGTCATTCTGATAGTATATCGGCCTTGTACGCGGGAGGCCCAGGTTCGAACCCTGCTGGTGTCAATTTTTTTTTTTTTTTTTGTAAATAATGAAGTTAAAATGATGAAAATATAAACATCGAATGCTTATTTAGAGCACATGTTGGGTTTCTATCAACATATAATCAATTTACAACGCATAAACACAATAATTGTGTTCATCAAAATTCAAACCCTACAAATGCTTTGCTATCTGCTTAATTAGCATTTTACTAGTTAACAAAAGGTTTAAAATTTATGAAAAGTTAGTAAACTTCTATGTATATAGTAACTTGCTAACTAGTATCGTGTTAAGGCCTTAATAATAGGTTGTTTAAAATTTTGCACCATTGTTTTCAATACCCTTAAGTAAACTTTTTGATAGTTAACAACATTATACGTACTTTACATTCATTTGTGAAGTAGAAGTACAAAAATTGTGCTACAATAAATGTACGTAGTTAAGTAGGCAAGAATTTATTATTTTTAAGATAAATATTGTTCTCCAAATTATTATATGGAATTGGCGCCATCAGTAAATGAACTGTCACATTATTTTGATTGAATGTTTTGCCATTATACAGATAGTGTCGCTTATTCAGGGAAAGTCCTACGTATAATAATTGTATAAATGATAGTTAATTTTATTTTGATATTTGGGGTAGACAAACAACTATAAATTAGTTTTAAACTGTATTCTATTTTCAACTCCTTAATATGAAAGAAGATGCGAGCTGAACTGACACTTCTCACAGGGCCTGAAACAATTTATAGAATTTACTTTAGATTATGAAAAAATGATTCCACCCTCACTTTATCAAACCTCATAAACAACCAAATCATAAATATTTTATGTGTCGCAAGCTCAGTGTCACGATTTCCATCTTCAAATAAAAAGAAAGAAGAATAAAATGTATAATATCACACCTCAATTGTGTGGGTCTCACGTTTAATGATATTTCTTGTATTAATTTTTTTTCAATTTATCTTAAAGATAGGAAGAAAAAGAAAAAAAAAATTCCCTCGAGCATTTTTACTGATCACTTTTCAGTTTGCATATGAACATTACCTATATACGTTAGGTGGTGATTGATCAGATATACACATCCCATCACACGGAACTGGATAATTACAAATTTAAATTTCACTTAAAACATATCTACATGTAAAATGTCTTATCTTTTTAAGCATTTGGGAAAAATGCTGTGCAAAAAAATATCAAATTCTATGTGAGGTTTCCATAGTGTCGCACTAACCACTTTTGATAGATTTGAAAATTGTTTGACAAATATTGAACAGAGGCTACACTATGGCTTAAATGTTAGTAAATAGGAACGCATCGGAATGACGCTTTTAAAAATCCCGTTCTTCAAAAAACTCGTAGGAATTTTTTTTAAAACCCCGTATTCTAAAATACGTTTTTTTTTTAATCCCGCCTTTTATTCAAAATCCCAATCTATTATAATCTATTTAAAATACCGTTTAGCCCGATTTATATTTTGATAAATGTTATATATACACACAAAAATTTGAATACACCCAAATTCGACTCCATCCCAAATCCTATATTAGGCCAAACAGAAGGGTTGCAGGAGGGCAGCATGCCACCCCTTACACGCATTCCTTTTTGTGCCTTGTGCTGATTCTAAAAGCGGGAGTTTAATAAACGGTATGGTAAAAAACGGGATTTTAAGAAGCGGGATAATTAAAAGAGGATTTGTATATAAGCGGGATTTTTAAAATCAGGATTATAAAAACCGGGATAAAAAACAGGATAAAAAAATGGGATTAAAAAAAACCCGGATTATAAGAAGCGGGATATCAAACCCAACCCTGGGGAATATGGTGCTAAACAGATCCAACTTAACTGAAAGTTAAATCGAACACCTAAAAACTGGTTTTAATAATTTATATGCCAGTTACATTTATAACGGGTGATTTTTTTGCTACTTGGTTTTTGACGTTTATATTTTTGACAGATCACACATGACAAATTCCACGAACATTTGACATTTCGATTCAGTATTGTTTGCCATTTCATCATGAATAGACTTACGCCTGAACAACGTTTGCAAATTATTGAAATTTATTATCAAAATTCGTGCTCTGTGAAAAATGTGTTTCGCAAGCTACGTCCGTTTTTTTTTCCGCTCATTTTTGGCTAAATGGATACGTGAATAAGCAGAATTGCCGTATTTGGAGTGAAGAGCAGCCAGAGGCAATTCAGCAGCTACCAATGCATCCCGAAAAATGCACTGTTTGGTGCGGTTTATGGGCAGGCGGCATCATTGGGCCGTACTTCTTCAAGGACGATGAAGGCCGCAGGGTTACGGTCAATGGAGAAAGGTACCGTTCGATGATAACAGATTTTTTTTTCCGAAAATTCAAGAATTGAACTCGGTCGACATGTGGTTCCAACAGGACGGTGCCACATGCCACATTGCACGCGAAACCATGCATCAATTGAGAGGCGAATTTTGTGAGCAGTTGATCTCACGTTTTGGCGCAGTCAATTGGCCACCAAGATCATGTGATTTGACCCCGTTAGACTATTTTTTGTGGGGCTATGTTAAGTCATATTTTATATATTATTTTACATATCAAAAAATTGTGTTTTCTTGTGGCAACTGCAGTTATCATAGTATCCTGCTAAAGAAATGTTTAAAATAAAGAAAACATTAGTAAACTTTTGTTTAAGTAGAATCCGTAACAAACTTCCTACTACTTAGTTTAATATTGAATTTCTAAAATCCTATACTGGCTTTAATTTATTTCAATTCGTTTTTCGTTAAATGCTACCGTGAACAATGTTTATAAATAAATGCTTAAAACTACTAAGCAACAAATTTTCCAAACTGTTATAAAAGAATGTTTTGAATTTTGAATTATTATGTGAAACCACTAAAAAATAAAATGTATTAAATATTTCAACTAATTGATTAAGATGCCTATGAGCACCCTAGCTCGATCTACTAAAAATTTGATTGATTGGTCTTTGAAGTGGTATACTTGAGCGACTAAAACTGATGTTAAGACGAAAAAGAATCGATGGTGATGATACTGCTCCATTTATTATTGCTGCGATAAAACAAAATTATAAATATTTTCCATGATTTGTCAAGGAAAGAAGCTTAATAAAAGCAAGTCTTTAAGAATAAAGGAACGGATACAAAAGCGCAAGAACCTCCTCTGAGTTGCTTCAATTCTCATTATATGTATAGAATAATACTGTGCCCACACTACACAGGCACACAGAATTGGTCTCACAAATGAAACAAAAAGTAGTTTGAGAACATAAAGATCACGGAAATCGCAGCCAAATCTCTTAATGAAACCAAGGACTCTATCTACTTTTCTATAACTACAAAACTAATATGGTCAGTAAATGTAAGTTCCGAATCTAAAGCAACTCTCAAGTCAGAAAAAACAGATACTCTAATTAAGGCGTCAGTTAAAATCATAATTAAAAACTTTGACTATCAATTCTAAGGCACTTAAACAAATAAAACTTATGTAGTTTTGGTACCAAAATGAAGGTAATAAGATATATAATATTTTTTGCCAAAAAAATATTTTATTTGACATACCTCTTTCTTGTAAACTGCTTTTGATTTTTCAATAATGGAAAGCGTTTTCAATGAACAGCTGACATCGTATAACTCGCTTTGCTGTCAAAATTAGCTCTTGCATAATTTAGTTTAAATTAAGTTGACTGATTTAAAGTATTCATAAAACGAAAAATGAATGGACAAAGCATTATGGTGAACAGAGTTTGAAAAAATTGGATACACAGATTTATTAACTGAAATAGATACTTCCCTGTCAACAAAAATAAGATCCAGTGTACGGTTAAAATCATTCTTAATTTGATTGATTTGAATTAAATCATTACTAGCAAAAGTATCAATTACCTCAGCTTCATAATCATAATTTACATCAAAGGATAACAGTTGAAGCTCTTCGGACCCGATCTATGTTCGGAAGATTAAGATCTCCAAATATTAAAAAGTGTTCATTGTGTTTCAGCTTCGATAAATAAAATTGAATATTGTTTACATGAATTTTATAGAGTTTTAATGAGCTTCGTGGCGGAATATAACTCACAACAATAAATATAACACAATGATTTTGAAAAATGACTTTAACAATATTTTGATCAATGCCATAAGAATAGGAAGAAGTACCAGAAGGCAAAACTAGGTGAACTGAGGAGAATGTGGAACGAAGAGCAAGCATTACACCACCTCCCCTTACAAATCCAGTTGTCATCGAACAGCAATCTTTACGAAAGACCGAATATTGTTGACAATTAAATCTTTTAGCATTATGGTGATTGATCGCAAGCCAGGTTTCAGTAAGCGCAATGAAATCATATTAATTGGATCAAGAACTTGAGACCATTTTTTGGATTTTTGTGCGCATGCATCTAATGTTTTGGTCATGAATCAAATAAAACAAGATTACGGCACTTCTCTTTTTGTCTTATTTTATTGACGTCACCAGAGACCAAAATCCATTAATCCACATCGGGCAAGCAACAACAATTTCCAGATTTTTGGAAAAAATAAAATAAGACAAAAAAAAAGAAGTTTCGTAATCTTGTTTTATTTGATTCATGTGTTTTCGTAGCATCTTATGAGATCATTACGTGTTATACGATCGGAGAATAGAAGAAAAGAAGTATAATATGATGAGGTTGATTTTCCGTTGAGAGATGGTTGAAGCTGCGGTGTGAATGGAGATGTTGGCGGTGGCAGCAATCTGTTGGTGGTGCCGGTGGCAATGATGTTGATGGTGGTGGCAGTGGTTGTCAGGATGATGATGTTGATGATGATGGTGAAGTTTCCTTTTGAACAGGTGTGGGTGGAGAGTCGTTTTTGTTGTTATTATTATTTTCTCTCGAGACAATTTTTTTATTTGAACAAAGCATAGCCATATAGTTTAAGTGTTAAAAATTTGAGTTTTTTAAATCCGCAGCCTTCTTATCTAACGCATAGCATTTAAACTGATTAGTTGGAATTTTTGTTTTTTTTTTTTAATATATGATTTATGATATCTTCGGGTTTTATGTCTTTGCTAAATTTTGAAAAGTGAACACATTTGTAATCAGGGAGTGCACGAATAGAGGACTGAGAGTCGGTACCATTTTTTTTTACTTTTGAAGTCTTTTTATTGATATGGCTAGATTTTGATTCGGATCATTTTTCAATCACGGGGATTAAGGGATCGATGGTTGGGATAAATCAAAATTAATTTGAGATAGATGAAGATGATAAATAATCTGTTGATTCATATGTAGTTTCCATAGGTATGACCACTGGTACTTCGGATTTTTTTGATTGATCTGTTGAAATCACCGGTTTAAGAGGGGGCATGTCAAATACACTACGAATTTTTGTTGGCGGTTTTACGAGTTGGAGAGTTATCACTATTAGTATGTAATGATTTAAGAGTATTTAGATCATGTTTTATTTCACTAACACTTGTGACAATATCATGAAAATTATTTAAGGAAGTGAAAGGGTTTAAATTAGCTGCATAGCCAGAACAATTTATGATTTAATAATGACTTATATTCTTGATCAGCATTTTTATGAAAAAGACGATCGGAATAATAACCGCACTCGACGAATTCAGTATTTTTTGAACGTTTTAATGCGAGATTACAACTAGCACAAATCTTAGACATTTTGAGAAGTAGCTACCACCGACTGTGTGAGAAGTTAGTCGAAGAAGTCAAATAGTTGGAAAAGGCGTTATTATCTATTAAAGACTTACAGCGTTATTCACTAAGATGATGCGTTTTCGAGTACATAAGACTATGTTTATTCTATAATTTCTCTAAACGCAAATCTCTTGAGCACCATTTTTGTCTCTCTCTCTGCGCAACCGGAACCGACCGTTCGGGTTCGGCATATGCATGTCATTTGGCTTAAACTGTACAAACATTAGCGTGTTTTATTATCGCCAATAACTCATATGGTTCACCCGTAAAAATAAAGCGATCTGGGTTATGTACTGATATGTACCCTCTGTTCGCTGAATTTAATACTAATATTTGCAAACCCAGTTACAAAATAGCTGCGTCATATTATCTACGGGTCTGGGTCTAGGTTATTTTTTAACACGTGCTACAAAAACAAGACGAGATCCAGGTATCTATCGGAGTTTCTATCTGGGTATGCAAATATTAGTATCAAATTCGGCAAACAGAGTGTATATGTAATTACATAACCCAGATCATTTTATGTTCACGGGGTGAACCATATGGGTTATTGGCAATAATAAAACGCGGCTATTAGTAAAACAGAGAAGGCCATAGAAAGAACAATCAACCGCAACAATATGTGGTGTAATGAAACTACAAACAGATGCAAAAATATCAATTTTCTCCTACACAGATGCAAAAATGTCAGTTTCATAACGGTACCTAGCCTATAGGCAAATCGAAATAGCTCCCGAAATTTCACATCTTTGTATGGCTCATCTATGATTCTGGGTACATATTTTTTGCATAGAGTGTCGTGTTGTCAGTTTGACAGCTCCATAGAAAATTTTTGCCCCAAACTCCGAAAAAGAAGTTTTACTCCACAAAAAATAAAACATGGCAGCATGAAAGTAACGGGCCCATTAATAAAAAACGCTTAGTCCACCTTTAGTCCATGGGCTTACAAAACCATGGAATAAGAGTTAGACCAAAAATGTCCTATTAACAAAAAATCGAACAAAATCTACTACAATAAGTAATAACTTTATCTCTTTTTATTATATGTCGCTGTAATTTTTTTTAATGTCAATTCTTAGTCCTTCCGTCTTAGATGGTCTAGGGAATAACTAAGTCGGTAAATCTCAAATAGGAGAAATTCTGTTTTATTAATAGCATTACGCACTTAGTCTACGGAATCAGTCCTACACATTCGCTAGTCCATGTCTGTTAATTTGGGTGTATAAGTTTGTTTATTTATTTTTAAAAATTTTTTGAACATTGGTCGTCAGATTACTCGTCCAATGTACCTTATTAATGTACAATGCCATTTTACTAATAGTGGAAACATTTGGTAAATAGGATTACAAAATTCCGTAAATTCAATCAAAAAGAACGTAAAATGTTGTTTTTTTTTTGTTCATTTGTGATTTCGTGAATTTCAATCTGATATTTAAAGGGAGAATTCAAAATTCTGCCAGTATAATAATATACATAACTTATTAAGTGTCAGACATACGGGTATTTGTAAAACAAGAATGCCCTAAAAACATTGTTACCATATCAACACTCTACATTATAATTAAAATACCACAAATATGCTCTCTCTTAAACTACATAATTAATACCCTGATATTAGTGCTGTAAGAAGCCACATTTTTAATTTGACAAACGACATAATAATGTATATAGATGTAATCTTAACACAAAGCAAAGCGCCCAAAACATGCCTTTTCATACAAAAATTGTATAAAATATGTCAATCAATTATTACAGAGAGAACAAAATGTATAGAAATTATACCCAGATTCAATAGATTTAGGTATAAGCATATATGCTTGTCAATTCGAAATGCTAGCAATTATAATTGAACTTACTCTCCAGGTTAAAAAAAAAAGAGTTTATAACTTTTTTTTAATTTCAAAAAAGAACAACTTTGCACGCGATAAATTACATCGTGCATACCTAATGCCTTTACTAAAATTGTTAGTTGATTTTAGAAAGAATTTTCTTCGTAGCAGCATTTTGTTTATTCAAAGTTTAATCGCAAGGTAATGAATGTTTTATTGAGACACAGTGGATGAATGAATTGCCTTTATGGGACTCGATTTTTTACTTGCGATACATAATGTATGTATGTAGGTAATATAGGGCAAGTGTTGCAATTGGAAAAAAAATCGAGCTCGAGATTTTAATAAAACTTGACTTAAAGATGACGGAGAATACCCAAAAGTGGTCCCGCAATTCAATCTGCAGGATCGATCTACAGCCTAAACGGCTGTAACGATTTTCTTCAAATTTTTTACTTAAGTGTTTTAGGTGATTTTTTCAAAAACATTTTTGAATCGTTTTTTTAGCCCCAAGCAATTTTTCTACCATCCTAATTATATCGAAAACGACTCTAACGATTTTGATGAAAAAAATCAATACATGCACTACCATATACTATGGGTATAGTCTACATTTCGGTCCAAACATTTTTTCACGTATGTTATTAACGATAAACATTTTTTTTTTTTTGATTTTCGACTTAATCATAAACGGCTCCATTGATTACAATCACAATTTGTACATAATATTCGAAATATTGTGTTTAGGATTTAAAAAAAAAAAATTTAATTCAATATTTTAAAAACGGATGAAGATTTTTTTCAAAATTATATTTGTTAGCTGGTAAAAAATCATAAGAATAACTTTGGATTGAAATCTGTGAAGAACAAGATGCGGCAGATGATTTTTGTTTTCAGGTGTGTGTAGGTATTGAACAGACCTTTATTTTGAAGTATAATATAAGTAATACAATGTTTTATTAAGAAGCCTATAATTTTAATAGTAAGATTAGATAGCCGCAAATGTAACAATATTTTCATGTTCTAGAGGCCAGTTATGATGAATAGCTGAAGTGTGATTTTCAGCATTGATTTGACACCACGTGATGCGTAAAACTTCATTATTCTCTCACCGCTCATTGTGCTCTTACTAAAGAGAAGACTTATGCGGGCCTTACACCACGCAATATTATTGCGCAGTACTCGGTATTGCGCAGTAATATTGACCGTATAATGGCTTTATTGCGCAGTAATTTCAGTTTGCACAATATACTGTGGAATGTTTAAAAAATTTAATATTTTTTAGACAATATTCAATATATTGCGCAGCATACTGCGTCGTGTAATGCAAATCTCTATATATGCTTCACTGAATTGAATTTTTATTTGATTAAATAGGTACAAACATGGTGGACCAACGATTCATATACAGTATGAACACTAAAAATCGTTTTCAGAAAGCATGTCATCTTTTAAAAACGAACCGATACAGAATAAACAGCAGGAAGGCAATAATATTTTTCAATAATATTGCATCATGTAAGGACGACGCATTTTCAGGCAATATTTTTGGCCCATATTATTATATGATATATAATTCAAAATTCAATTGTTTTTGTAATATTTATGATTTTATAAATACGCAAAACAAATTAAGGCAATTAGGTATTAAATATAATCCACAATTGGGATTTGATGCATTTAGGTACTCTTATGTGATCGCTACGGTTTCTCGCAGCTCAGTCGCCCATCTAACGTTTTGCTCGCAGATTTTCTAAGTACTTTTACTACCTCTCTTTTGCGAAACATTTGCTCGCACCACCATATCTCGGATTTATTTGTTGCGAGATTGGTGGCGAGATAGCAATATTTTTAGTATTATTATAAAAGTACTTTTTGATGCATATGTTATTATTGGAGGTATTGGCGCAAAATTTTAAACGATTTAGTAAAATGTTAAAGCCACTTTAAAAAATTTACTAAGCTAAAAAGAAGATTGAGCTAATTTTAAACGATTTTAACATTTTACTAAAGTTAAAATCACGGAATGGCTACTTTAACTTTTAGCAATTTGCTAAATCCATTATGGAATCTGATAGTATATCAGCCTTGCACGCGGGGTGCCCAGGTTCGAGTCCTGCTGGTGCACAATTTTTTTTGTTTTTTTTTGTGTAAATAATGAAGTTAAAATGATGAAAATAGAAATAACTAATACCTTTTTAGAGCACATGTTGGGTTTTCATCAACATATAATTAATTTACAACGCATAACAACAATAATTGTGTTCATCAAAATTCAAACCCTACAAATGCTCAGCTTTCTGCATAAATAGCAATTTACTAGTTTAGAAAAGGTTTAAAAATTTTGAAATAGTTATTCAATCAATAAGCACTTAGGAAATTGCTAATTAGTAAAATGTTAAGCCCTTAACAATGGGTTGTTTAAAATTTTGCATTTGTAGGGTTTGAATTTTGATGAACATAATTATTGCTGTTATGTGATGTAAATTATTTATATGTTGATGAAAACCCAACATGTGCTCTAAAAAGGTATAAGTTATTTCTATTTTCATCATTTTAACTTCATTATGTACAAAAAAAAAACAAAAAAAATGGTGCAGGAGCAGGACTCGAACCTGGGCACCCCGCGTGCCAAGCTGATATACTATCAGATTTCTAAATGGATTTAGCAAATTGCTAAAAGTTAAAGTAGCCATTCCGTGTTTTTAACTTTAGTAAAATGTTAAAATCGTTCAAAATTAGCTCAATCATCTTTTTAGCTTAGTAAAATGCTAAAAGTGGCTTTAACATTTTACTAAATCGTTTAAAATTTTGCGCCATTGTTTTTAGACAAGAATTTTTTTGGTACGTGTTGTTGATTCTCATAGAATATTGTAGGTAGGTATATGAATTGTTTGTATTCGGCCATGAATCCTTTTTTTTGTGGTTCGTTTTTTTGAATTCGCATATTAGGTACGTATACGCATTGTATGGGGATGAGGATTTTTTTTTGGTGCATGGTATGGTTTTTCATAGAATAATGTAGGTAGGTACATGAATTGTTTGTATTCGGCGAGGAATCCTTTTTTGTTTTTTTTTGTTGGTTTGATGTTTTTTTTATATTCGAATTTGTTTGTGGGTTCATTTTGTGAATGCGCGTTACGCATAGATTAAATTAGCAGATATACACATTGCGTGTAGGTACTCGATGAGGAATTTTGTTGGTTCGTTTTGTTCATTAGATTAGATTAGTGCATATTGTGTTCATTCGACGGGGAATAATTTTTAGTCGTTGTGTTCATTCTCATACATTAGTGGATATGGTGTCTAATCGACGACGAATTTTTAAGGTCATTCTTGTTTATTTTTACAAATGATCACTATGCTCTGTTCAATTTATATTTTCAGTACAGGCCTTATGGGAGAGCTTTTTCAAAGACATTGGTACCGGCTGGTGTTTGCATGGTACACAACTTAAGAAATTGCTACTGAAATATTCCATAAGCCCACGTTAATTCCTCCATGACATGTCGGTCCCCGGCTATGAGGCCACTGATCGCCAATTTGACTCTCGCTTACAGTGTTTATTAAAAAAATAAACATACACATTGATTATAAGTTACTACTTGTCTGTTGATTGAAATTCTAATATCTTTTTTTTTGGTTTTCGCTTTGGAGCTTTCAGAATCAAAACTTTCTTAGAGCTTTTGAGAGCACATATTTTAAGTTTAACAAAAAGGTGGTGTCGCTGCGTGCTTTTCTGCTTACATCTTTAATATTTTTTTTGAAAACGTCTAAAATACATCTATATATTATTTGGGTTTTTTTTTAAGGGAAAAATTACTATTTCAAAAAGTTTTTGATAGACTTCGATTCATCAATAAATTGCAACTTTAAATTACCAAATAGTTTTTTTTGTTCATGAAAATAAAAATAAAATGAAGAAGGTTTCGTGTATATACATATAATATGTATTTAATATAGTGCGGTGCAATTTGAGTTGATATTATTATTTTGGTGCTGTGTTTATTTACATTTAAAATGGCTCTTCAAGTTCTTTGAAGGACGCAAGTTCCTTATTACCTTTTTCTCTGATTTATTTTCACGTTAAAATATATTAGGCTTTCTGGGGAACTCTTAAAAAACGAACCTACTATCTGACTTCTTGATGGTGTGAAGAAAGATAGATTTATTTTTATTTGGATTTAGTTTAATTTTTTTAGATTTAGTTTACGATGTACGTGTTTCTGTTCATGAAATCTAAATTAACAATTGCTAACCCTACCGACACTTGTGATACAAATATGCTAATTTATAAGGCTCACTACGGCAAACATGGAAAATGGAAAAGCTTTATAGAAATAGGGATAGCTTATTGAAATCCATAATAGTAAGTGTGAAAGGCAAATATCCTATCTTACCTGTACTGAAAATATAAATTGAACAGATCATAGTGAATGCAATCTAAATGCAATGTTTCTTTAATTCCAAAAAAATCTAAATCCAAAAAAAAATTGCATACAACCAAACTGGACCCCAACCCAAATCTTATAATAGGGCCAAGCAGGGGGGTGGTTGCCGAGCTTTTTATACGCCGTAAACTTTATATACCTATATATTATATCGCTAAAAATTCTCTTTGAGCTGTATGACAAAAATACACCAAAGGTGATTCTTAGGATTTGTGACAGGACGACCATAGACAATGCAATCAATTTTATCTCTTTATATGTTTTTGAAGTTCTTGAAAGAACCATTCGCAAATTGCTCAAAATGCATACCCACTTCCAATAAACCACTAGCAGCCAACCAACTCTGAAAGTAAAATCATTCACATTTTATCATTGCATATACATTTCATGTGCCTTGCTTCGAGTTCTAATATAAAATGAAAAAACTCAAAAATAAAAATTCTATTTATGCCTTGTATTCAACGGTGAATTATTTTCGTTCTAACCTGATTCTCTATAGCGCAATCAAGTCGTCTGCGTATTGCAAATAGTACCAATACTCCGTTCTTGTCCATTCTCATGCAATTGGTTGACCAAATGTATGAAAAGATACATTGTACGAATCCGACGTCGTTTTGCTCCCCGAAACTAGACTACTAGCCTTGAGGCATCGGCTTTAATTTGAAAAGTACACCTTATTCCGGACAGACGTAGATCTTGGAAAAACTGTAACCGCTATTTTGGTAAGATCTCCTTTTCTGATATCTTTGTACAATCAATGTGGTGCATCCCTAATCAACATAAATCACGACCTCGACTTGCTAAACGCATTGTGTCAAAACTACACTCACTTCATAATTGGCTTCAAATGCTCGCCACAAATTGTGGATGGACACTTCAAGCTCTTACCAAGGAGTAGTCATGTCTGACTGGCTCTGCTCTCAACCCAAGTGCCTCAACATCCTTATCGGCCAAAACAAAAAAGCATTCATCGACTCCCAATTCAGGAAAAGACTTAAAGTCATAAAACCTGGACCGGACACATACAAGCAAATCAACCAAATCATAGGAAGAAAATCCCCTATAGCTGGCCGGTTGCAATATAATGACACTTTACTTTCGTCAGACCAAGAAAAACGAATTCTTTCCCAGAATTCTTCGAAGGTAATTTCAAACCTAATCTTCTAGTCCACTTACCGGACTTTCTCTCCAGCGTAAACAGCGAAATCACGGGACTGACATCTCAGAACAATGACACGCTTACCATTTTTTTACAGGAAAATTCATCAGTATGCACGACAGCAGACGAAATTTTGACCTACCTTTTAGACCTCTACGGTTTTGTGAATAACTTTGTTAGCAACAGTTACTTCTCTAACAAATAGAAAATCGCCGAAATTTTCCCAATACCAAAAAAATCTGGTACAAATTGTGTTAACAATTATCGACCCATTTCCCTTTTACCAAACCTCAGCAAACTTCTTGAAATGCTGATCCTTAACAAACTTCGCTCAGTTTGCTCATCCATGGGTATAGTGCAGCATAACCAATTCGGGTTCAAGGCATCCCACTCGACATTCGACCCGTTGTTGAAGCTACATGCTGATACGACGCTGGCCCTTAACAAAGGACATACTACCGTAGCTTGTCTGCTTGACATCCAAAAAGCATTAGACACGGTTTGGATAGATGGCCTGGTTTTCAAGTTGAAGTCTTTTAACTTGCCCAGGCATCTTATCCTAATCATCCGTAGTTTCCTCACCAACCGTAAATTGTACGTGTGAGAGGGGAATTCTACCTCAAGCCTCATGAGCATTTCCGCTGGTGTTGCTCAGGGATCTCACCTTGGACCCGAACTTTTCAATTTATAAACTTCTGACCAACCACTAAACATATCCAGGACAAATACCCTTTTCTTTGCTGATGACTCCATCACTTATAGCGCATCCTCCAGCCCAGACTTAGCCGTCCGAAGTGTAAAAGAACATATCTTTAAGCTCTGTGAGTATTATGACCAATGGGGTATACAAATTAACCCTACCAAAACAGAGTTGATCTGTTTGTGGACGCCTTCGCACAATGGCATAGCCAAAAGATGCACAAAACTCTCGCTGGCCCTTCCAGATAACACTGTTATCAAGCCCAAGAAATCGGTTAAATACCTTGGAGTTCACTTCTTCGAAAGGTTCAAATTTAACCAACACTCCAAATTCACCCTTCGTAAGGCTAACCATGCCTTTTCTCTATTACGACCTCTTATGAAAGTACGAGGCGGACTCCAAACTTCTGACACTCATTCGTCAAATTTTAACTTATAGCTGTCCTATATGGTACACTATAAGCTCATCATACATGAAAAAAACGCAAAATTTCGAGCTTTTCCGCAAACCCAATGCTGTTAAGTTTTGCAGTGACTGTAAGCTATTCGAAGCCTAATGAATTGTCCCGATAGACAAATACATGTACAACCTCAGCGTAAAGATGCTGCAAAAAATACCATTCCATCCCGGCCCTCTTATTAATTTAATTACAGGTGACCCAGACAAAGAAGACCGGTATCTCCACGTGCTATCCATGATGGATCCAGCACTTGGAATATGGTCAGATTACAGCTTCGGAAACTTCTACGTAGCTGCTGGAACGCAGTACAACACATGCTGAAGCCACCAAAGGACCAAGCCAGCTAAGAAGCAACAGGAGTTAAGGCCCTCCAATCAACAACCGTCATCACTGCTCATGCCGGCGAAAAAACTCAATTTTTATTAACAAAAAAAAAAAAAAAAACTTTATGTTAGACCTAAGACCCCTTTATTGTAAAATGTATAAAAAACCAACAATTTAACGAAGCAGAGCCCCTTCTGTGCCCGCTGATATATAATATTAGACTTAATAATTAATTATTTGTAAATTGTACCACTCTGTAAAAATTTGAGCTGAATAAAATTGTGTATATATACATAATACGATTGTGTTAAAAAAGGTGAGAAAAGATATAGTGACATAGGCAACTGTGCTGTGAGAAAACGTGTGCGGTGAAACGTGTTGCGAGAAATCGTTTTGTGGCCAACCGTACCCAACCCACTCCTCTGTGCGGTGTGTAAGTACCTATACAATGGAATTCAACAAGTTGATTCTAAATGTTCCAATTTTTTCTTATACAGTTGATAACAAAAGAAAAAAGGGTTATTCATTTTTTCTGTTCATATTTTTTTTTACGTCAATCAAATATGTAAAGAGCTTCTGGCAGCCATGACAAATAAATGTTCTTATATACATATTTGTGTTTTGAGATATTAGTGGTGGTTTATTTATTTTTAAAAGTAATTGTGTCACCATTGAAATTAATTGATCAACGATATGCAACAAATATAGAGCGGTTGTTAAAAAAGTGGTGAATCTATATAAATGCGATTATGCAATTATGTATTATGTTTGTAAATAAATAAACACAACTAGCTAAATTCAACTTAAATTTATCATTAAATTTGTAGGTATTATTAATAAAAGCCTTGATTCAATGGTGTTACAAGTTAGAGCGACTATTAGCAAGTGCAAACTTAACTGAGTGTTAGACATTATCATTATATAATATTAATATAGTAGTAGTACCTAAACATATATGTATAATGTAATATATTAGTAGGTATGTAAACAGAATTATAGGGACCAGTTATAGCGATCAGAAAAACGCATCAGGGAAAGCTGAAACACGATGAAAGTGAATATTTTTTCCTGATAAATGATAAATGAAAAATTATGTCCGTTGGCAAGAGTGTGACCACAGGTTTAATTTTTAATGAGTTCCAAAGGCTGAAAAAATGAGTCATTTTGAAAATAAATGAGTACCAATAAGAAATCTCTTTTAAGTTTATAATAATACTTTTTTTAAATAACTAAAATAAATACTTTGAAAATATACAAAAAATATCAAATTCATAATAGTCCAAATTCGATAAAAAATGATGTTACTTCGAAAAAATTCCGACAAAGCTGAATTTTGGTGGCGACCTTCATTTTTACGTCCTCAGCATTTTCTAAAAATTATTATAAATTTGGAGCGGAAAATTAAGAGGCGGAAAGAGAGTAAAATTCAGTTTTTTTGCAAATTACTCGAAAACTATATGTTTTTTTTTTTTAAGTTTTTGGTACACATTGTAGATCATGCCATTCTACACAAAAAAAAATTAAGACATTTTTATCGTACAATTGATAGATTTGGAGGGAAAAAATGGTGGAAAACATTTTGGTGTAGGTAGTACATATTTCAAAAAAAAAATTAATAAAAGCATGTTTTTGAGTGGGATATACAATAATATTATGATTAAAAATTTAAAAAGTCTTAAGAACACAATTTTTAAAAAGTAAACAAAAAGAAACAATTCTATAATAAGACAAAAGTAAGATAAGAATAAACAAGGGCATAGTTTTTGATCTGGAATCCAATCTTTATCGGTTGAGGCACATAACTCCTTTGCAAACATAATTGCTTCAACAGTTTCTAATTTAAATCTATTAAACTCTTTTGTTTTGATAAGCTGAGATCTAAAACTTTTCTTTCTGTGGCTGCAGAACATTGAGGAAACTTCATTAATTTCATAATAAAGTTAGAAATGTTCTCAAAAATAGGCTCTTGACACGGATATCTTAATTTTAAAACATGCATCCAAAACTCTTACATATGAATGAAAGAAAATAAAAGCCTAATTAAGACTATTTAATCTTTTTAGAATATGTTTTGAAATAAAAGTGCTAAACTATAGATTGGCTCGTTCTTAAACAAAATGAGCCAAATCTAAAAAAGATGAGGCCCTGAGCCAACCTAAAAAAATAAGTCCGTTTTGACTTAAATGAGTCCCAGTCATAACAGTGGTTGGCAAGCCTCACTTAAAAGATATTTTCGACGGCCGACTTTCTAAGTTTGTGTAGGGTCAAGAGCTAATGATTTGGTCCTTACAAGCGCCAACTGTAACTCAACCTCCTCGTCCCACTGATTGTTCAAGGTTCAAGCTACTAATAAAAATAGTTTTCGGGTATTATTTCGACATGAATCAACTGCAATCAATGGAACAACGGTTTTGAAAACTCCAAGTAATTATAATTCAATATACGGCATCTTATTTTCTGCTGATGGGTGACTTGATTACAAGAGGGTTAAAACCTAATGATAATAACTTGTGTAACTAAAACCGATTAAGCATTATAAATGGTACAATATTAATCTGCCAGACACAAGAGTTGAGATCAGGCGTCAGGCAGTACTGCCATAGACTACAGTCTCGTAGGTAATGAATGGAATGAGCGCATGGTTGAGCTGAAAATTGAGAATGTCCAGTAAACAGATTATTTAATTTTTTATGAGTTTTACAGAGAAGCACAAGAAACAAGGGTTGGAAATCTCTTTCCGAAACTTAAATGGAAGCCGACAAACGAAATAAAGTATCAATCTAGGCTTGATATCCAATGCTTGGACAAACAAAATGGAGATCAGCTATCTCAAAAAATCAAAACCTCTAAGTAAGCTGTTATGTCGAGCTATCCGACAGCACCCGAATGAACGTATGTCGAGGTCTTCGCTGAGTTAAGCCAACTGACTCAGCTTGTTGACGAGCTGACCCTAAAAATAGCGAATCTTCTTCACCCTCTAATTACCGTCCAATTGCACTTACGTCCCTTCTTTCCAAAGTCATGAAAACGCTGATTAATTATCAGCTTATGAAATATCTGAGAACGAAAGCTTCGTAATGACCGGCAGTATTGATTTCGTGGTAATAGGTCCAGTGATGATCTGATAGTATATCTCACCGAGCAGTGGCACAAATCTTTACATGCATCGTTTTGTAGAAAGTAAGATTATTGCGCCTGATATTTCAATATTTGATTGAGGTTGGCATTAAGCCCTCTTATCGAAAATGCGTGAATTTGGTATCGATGTATCGCTTCTTCATTTCAAGTCAAGATTTACAAAATAAATGCTGGTTTTCAGTCCTCTGGTATTTAGGTACATCACAGATAACCTTTTGTGGAATGATTACATATTTGATGTTGGCAAAAATGCTGCTAAGTGCTTAGGCTTTCTTTGAAGATGCCAGAAATTTGTCTCCCTTTCTTATCTGGCTGTAATCTATAAAGCCTACATTCGTCCAAAACTTGAGTATAACTCTCTATGGACTGTAGTTCCTAAAACTCTTAATCTCTTGGATATAATTCAAAATAGAGCTCTATAAAATGATAGGCGATAGAACTATAGTGGAAACATTTAGATCTCTAGAACACCGTCCCAAATTATTTTATCGTTATTTGTATAGATATGCTCTAGCGAGAAAACAAATTCCTTTAAACTATTCAACCGTAATACTAGCGTTTCTAGGAGGGTAACCTAATGATTACCCTTGAGTCCAATTTCGGACGTACTGTCAAATACAGAGATTCTTACTTTAGTCGTACAACACGAATGTGGAATGCATTTTTATTAACATTTTGATATTCAGAACCTTAAAACCAATGTACATCGGTATGCTCCTTTAAAATCCTTCCCTATTTTCCTAACGCTCGTAATGTGCATGATCATACTAGTCAAAACCCCTTTAGTGCGCGCACAATTATAAAACAAACAAAAATTGTTCCACCAACTAGCCATGTTTTTTTTAACGAATTTTTGTTTGTTTGTTTGTTATTAACTTAAATCAGTGTTAACAAATAAAAAAACACTAATAGTCAATTATATGTTGATCACATAAATTCCATATAACACAAGGTTTCCCTTTCTTCGTAAAATTCGTGTGCAAACATTTCAATTCAAAAACGAAACAACAAATCGATGTACCTAATATGGTTTATGATAACAAAGTCAAAAAAAGTTAAATTAACATTCAAGAACAAATTATTATTGAATTATTGCTGCTGATTAGACGTGTTTCCACCCACTCAATTTGCCCCATCCCCCCCCCCCCCCCTTCTTTTATTTGTAACATTAGTTTCAACAGCGTATCTACTAAAAAAAAAAGAAAATATCAATGTATAGTTTGAAAATTCCGATAATTCACTTGTGTCCACAAAAATGTAATTATGGGATTACGACACTAATTGAATGCTATTGTTAAGATGACTCCACATGCCAAGGTGAACATAATTAAATGTGTATGTTCAGATTTGATTTGCATTTCCGTCCGTAGAACGATCGGCGACAAGGTAAACGTTTCCAAGACACAATGGAATCTACCTATAATAATTTGGAAGATCTTATGATAAGAAACCAAATTAAAAAAAAATAATAAAAATAAACAAAATAGAATCTGAAACAGCAAGTGATTTTGGATTAATAGTAAAGATCCAGTCATTTAGTGACATTTGACTTATATGGTTTTCTATTGGCTCTAACTCAGGTATTCAGGATACTCATTCCGAAATCCAATATAACAGTGATAATTGCTGTTTGATCTTTGTGTGTGTGTGTCGTTTACAATTATAAATTCATCATCTGATGAAGAAGAATCCACAGAACCAAATTGAAAATCAGATGTTGCCGTTTACGTTTGATTCTGAATTTAAATCCAAAAGAGGATTTCTCTTCTCAGAATCGTCAGAAGAGGATTTTTTTGAAAATGGATTGGTCTTAGAAGGCTTCCGGATGCTTCTGAATGCTTCTCGATCAACAAATTAAAGTTATTTAGATCATTTTTCGCTTTTTATTGGATATAGTACGTACGTACTTGCTCTTATGTTTGATCACATCTTTCATACAAATTTAAAAACTGAATTAAAAAAAAAAAATGGTTCACCCATTTTCAAAATATTGAAAAAAAAACATATTTTTTTTTTCAAAAATCCAAACAAAATATTTTTCGAAAATTTTGGTACGCATTATAAATAAATAAATAACCCCACGCTCTACGCCACCAGATACGGCGCTGGGTCCATTTGCACCGAGTACGACGGCAAATTCGGTTGCCTGTCATATCTGCACAGCACTTAACAATGAAGAAGTTACTAACAAGTCGAAGGACCTCTTATGTAAGCATTTTTATCGAAACATGTTGAGCCGCTTATAAGTAAGTCCAAATTCAAAAAAATATTTGTATGGCAGGTACCGTTACTAACAAAATATTCTTATTAAAATTTAATCAAAATGTAGACTATACCTATAGTATTAACTAATTTTTTTTTAATTTATTTTTTTTATCAAGATCGATAGAGCCGTTTTCGAGTTAATTAAGATGGCAGAAGAAAAATGTATGGCAGGTACCGTTAGTAGTAGGACTAACAAAACGATTCAAAAACCAATTTGAGACAATCACTTAAAACGCTTATATACCAAGTTTGATGAAAATCCTTCAGCCGTTTAGCCTGTAGAGCATTGTGCAAACAGACAGACAGACATACAGAATTGATGGACCCACTTTTTTGGTGTTATCATTGTAATATCAAGTTTGATTAAAATCTCGAGTTCGATTTTTTTTTCAAATGCAAAACCTGCTCTATACATAGTATCTATACCTACATACATATATCGCAAGTAAAAAGAAATGCTGTTGTTAATTTGTGTTATTGCAAGAATCTACACACAAATTTATTTGTATTTTTTATTGTTCGGATTAATAAGGAGAAATGCATATGTACATACTATCGTAGGGTTAGGCTTTGCAAACACATTTTATTTCCCATACAAAAAATACTCCTAATTCTAAGAACTGATACAAATGCAATGCTACTCCTATGTACATTATATCAGTTGTAATTCTGTTATAAAATCTCCTTAGTGTTTAAGCGGATATGTTTATATCGTCACAAACTTAGCGGAATTGTTATTGTAATTTGTTTGACAGTTTTACTTGCGATGTATAGGTACTATAATTATATGAAGTTATGGATTCGTAAAAAAATCGAACTGGATATTTTCAGCAAACTTGGCATTACGATGATTGAGAACACCAAAAAGTGGGTCCCGCGATTCTGCCTGTCTGTCTGTCAACGAGCTACAGCCTAAACGGTTAAAGTGATTTTTTTCGAACTTGGTATTTAAGCGTTTAAGGTGATTCAAATAAATTTTTGAATCGTTTTTTAGGCCCCAAACTAACGGTATCTGCCATACAAAATTTTGTACCATCTTAATTATCTCGAAAATGGCTCGAACGATTTTGATTTTTAAAAAATCTGTGCAATACTATATGCATATTCTACATTTTGTTCCAAAATCTTGTTCACATATTTTGTTATTAACGGTACCTGTCATACAACCATTTTTTGACTTTCTCATAAATGGCACCACGGATTTCGATCAAATTTTTTATACTGGATTTCCTTAGAATTCAAAATAGTGTATGTACATAAATATAATTTTTTTTTGATTAAAAAAAAAAAAACATGTACTTACCTACCTAATAATTTTTTGTTGAAAATTTAATATGTATTTCGAAAACTAATGAACGATTGTTTTGTTAATTATGTTCTTAAGTTTGCATTATTAAATACTTAAAATTGCGATACCAATTTTTTGTTTAGAAGAAAATTTAAAAAAATTTGTATCTAACATATATGTAATTAAAAAACGACTTTAAAAATTTAGCAGTTTGCACTAAGAATCTTGTGCATATGATGTGATCGAACATAAGAGGAGGTTCGTAAGATCCAGTCGTGAATTTTGTTATTGTTTGCTTTGAAAAAAGTAAACACAAGTTTCAGTAACAAATCCAAAGCACAGATCGTTACAAAAAATAACTCAAAGCCATTCATTGTTTATCACAGAATTCTCACACGATTATGGCCATAATAATCTAGTATTAAAGGACTGACAAGAAGTAGTCGTTCGATTATAGCAATAAATGTCAAAAATTAGCATTATTATTGCACTCGTGTGAATCCAGCATAACTTTAGCCGATTTCTTGATTGAATAAAAGCTAGTGACGTCAATTTGAGGCTAGAAACGTTCAAGGTATCACAATATCCCGTTTTCATGCAGTAGATACATAAACAAAACTAATCGCATGTGCCTGTCGTGAGACACAGGTATTGTGTTCCAATTGTTAACGGATTTCGCCTGAACATTGTTTTGTGTTAATATATTAAAATTACACTAAACACATTTTTTAATGAAATGCACAAAAACAAATTAACACTTCAATTTATATATAATATAATATATAGTATACAAATTTGAAAATGTTTTTTTATTTAAATTTAACAACTCACCAGAATATTTACCAAATATGAGAGGTTGTAAGGCATTGACAGAATGCCACGGACAAATGGCCAAATGCGGATTGGGAAGCATAATGTGCAACATTCTGCTTCGACAATTTCACCAGGATAGTCTTAATATGTCCTAATATTTTATTTTATTTATTTGTTTTTTTTTAAATTTAGGTAAAGTATCACATGGAAAGGGAAAACTTTGTAGGTCATATTATCATTATTTATCAATATCACTATTTATAGAAAACTGGTTGTGGAACATAATGTAGAATGCGGAAGTTGAGTTGTTTATTTTGGTTCGCAACAAAATGGAACCATATAGTGATGAGCTAATGAAACGAACAACCAATACATTTTTAGATTAAGTGTTTCATTTCATTTACACAACGGATGATAAATTGTAAAAAATTCTGGTGTATAAAATAAGTTGTCAATCAATGAACAATATAGTGAAATATGCCATTATTTTCGTCACAAAAATAAAAAAAGCGTTTGAAAAAAATTAACAAAAACGAATGATCAAGCCAGTATAATGACAGGTCATCAACAGCGCTATTAATTGACTTCGTGAAAATGAGGCATTTATGTGTTTTTCAAATTATGGTTCTAAAATAACCGTGAATATGACTATTTATCAGTCATTTATGTATTTATATACCTTATATCTTTTGGAGCCCATTCCAAGCCCTTGGAAATCATATAGAAATGATAAATCCATTAAAAACTTTCTGAAAATCGGCTGTTAGCCAAAAAAAATGTGTGGGCCTCACTTAACGAAGCAGTTACGTTCCGGAATAATGCCGTGTTAAACTATACAAGAAACCAGTGAAAAAAGTGGGGTTAAGTTCCATGATTTCAAAAAACACACAAAAATATTTTTTTTTAGAATTTTATTTATCGAAATTAGAACCATATACATAAAATGAACAAACAAAAACACAAAATATAAACCATTATTTGTTTTTCCTGCAATATAAACTTCATAAAACGTTAAAAAAAAGAAAAAAAATACTTTTAAACAGAACAAAAGGACATCGCAGATCATTTTTCATCATTGCTTAAATAATCCCTGCGTGTCCGTTTTGGCAATGCATCAAATTCAATGTTGTATATTTTTTGGTAAGAAAGTCCGTAATTCCGCGTTATTACATACACTTATGGGGTTTTCGTTTGGTAACAAAAATCAATTTATTTTTGATTTAGATCTGCCAAAAAACTGATTTTGACATTTTTTGCCTTTGATTGGCAAAAAAAATTTTGCAGATCTGGATTTTTCGGCAAATCTTCCATTCTTTTACTAACACCAATATATATATATATATACCAATATAATATAATTGACAGCCATCATTTTGACAAGGTCTTGTTTGATAATAATTTGTTTAGGTTGCAAGAAAGAATTAAAATAGTTTTAGTTCAAATAGAAGCAGTTTTAAGTGAATTAATTTATTCTTCCAGCTCATTTGCGGACTTACAAACTTGAAATTAAAAACAAGAGGAGTACCTGCACATTGTGTATATTTTCCAAAAATATTTGAAAAGTTTAATTATTTCGTGTAGAAAAAAAATTAATAAAATAAACGTTACGATGATGACCCAGTTCAAAAAGGCCAGTTCTATCACGTAGCGGCGCGCGTGCATCGTCGTGCCCATCGGTCTGTTCATCTGTGTGGCCACCGTACATCGAACTAGTGTATAATTATACGATAACTATGTAAAATAGGTTTTCATTTTTCATGTTTTTTTGGTAAATAAGAAATCAATAAATTGGATTATGAGTGATTTTTTTTAACATTTTATTATATAAATATAACTAATTACAAAATCAAATAAAGCATGGCATCGCCGTCTGCCAGATTGACAAATAATTACAAAACTCTGGTTAGTATATTTATATATATTTTTTTTAAACAGTAAAAAAGCTTATTTATCACATATTGAGCAATAAAAAATTTCATTAATAAGCTCTCCCGATACGGCAGCGCAGCTTTGCAGTAATTATACAGTGTTGGCACTTCCATATTATTTAAATGCGATAACATCTCATTATCGGTTAAAACATTGTATCCAAAAAGGAATCTTGTTTCCATCTACTCCGGATATCTTCCTAGAAAATACAGTACATCTTCTCTTTCTCTCTGATTACATACATTACAGAATACCGGCAGGTATTCTCTATGTGCCACATAGTTGAGCCGCAAAAGTTAGTCCAAAATGGAACAAATCATTCTAATGATTTGGGTCCCAATTTCTCTCGTTCCACTGACAGAATTGTGGACGAAAAACTTTTCGTGTGTATTGCAATCAGGAAAACTTGATGGCAGACTAGAAGTGAGGCTTGCCAACTGACATAATTTTCCTGTTTGCTATAAACGAATATCAAGAAAAAATATTCACTTTCATACTGTTTTAAATTTTCCTCATGCGTTTTCCTGATCGCTATAACAGGCCCTTTACTAGGTTTTCGTTTTTGGCAGCTGTAATTTCTTAACTTGTTTGACATTGGCATGAGGGGGATATTCCGGAAATATTCTTTTTATTCCGTGATTAAAATGGAATAAATAGAATGCATTCCAAACGTTCCGGAATGAATAATGAAACAACTAAATAGCTTATCCGGAAGAAACTGGAACCTATTCCGAATATTCTGGACATCTCACAATGAATAAAGAAACACTGATATATCCTTTATATCCTGAAACCACAAGGACACTCAGCGATTCAGTCGTGCCTCTCGTGCATATTATTTTGTATTGGAAACTAAAACTTCATTAGTTTAAAGACGTCAGAAAATAAAATGGATGACTGGATTGCACGAACTTGGTTCTATGTTCGATCATATTGTACGCAGAATATTTCTATTAAAAAACTGAATATATTCTTAAAGTCGTTTTTTACCTAATTTTTACTTGCGATTATAGGTACTATAAGGCAAGTTATGCATTCGTCGGAAAAAAAAGTTTTGAGATAACAATCAAACATGACATTACGATGATAGCGAAGACGAAAAAGATGGTCTAAGAATTCTGTCCGTCTGTATGTCTGTCTGTATGTATGTATAGATACCTACAGCACAAACGGGTGGGCCGAATTACTTCAAACTTGGTATATAGAGTTTTTTAGGTATTGTTCCGACGGGAAATTGAAATTTTTTTTTTGCGCAAAAAATAGCGGTACCTGCCATTTAACCGTTACGTTCAAACCTTTTTTTCTCGGAAACGGCTTTAACGATTTTGATAAAAAAAATCAGTGCGACTTTTTAGCAACGACCGATCATATGGTTGAAAAAAAAAATTAGAAAAATTTCTAAAAACGGTACTTTCCATAGGGCCGTTTATTTGCTTTCGACTATCTCATAAACGGCTCAAGTGATTCTTTCGAAATTTCACACACATATAGGTTTAGGTTGCCCAAATTATAGCGCGTACCAATATTTTTAATTAATATTTTTTTGTATTTTTAAAATCATTCTTAAGAAAAAAATTATATTTCAAAAACTGCTCATTAAATTTTTTTCAAAAATTATATTTATATGTATTTTCTGAATACCTATGAATTGGCGTTTTTGAATTTTTTTAAAAATATTTTCAAAAACTTTAAAAAAAAACTTTTGTTCTCAAAATCCGCTGCACAGATTTTTATTTTTTTTTCGTTAATTCGAATTTATCCAAGAAATAAAATGACGTACTTTTTTTTCAGCTCAAATTAGTTTAAGTATTTATTACAGAATTTTGAATTATTTTTTCCTTAATTAATCCCATTTAATCTTTTGTTTTAAAGTTAATATTATTAAATATTTAATATTGTCATACCAATTTATTTTAGAACAAAATTTAAAAAATGTTGTATATGCATATACAAAATTGAGTTAAAAATGCCTTTAAAAAAACATCTTTTGCATACGATGTGATCGAAAATAAGAGCAAGTTCGTGCGATCCAGTCGTGCATTTTATTTAATTTAAAAAATTGGTATGATAATCCTAAAAATTTTATAATTATATTACTTAAAACAAAAGATTAAATTGGCTTAACCAATGAAAAAATAATTCAAAATTCTGATATAAAGACTTACACAAAATTGAGCTCAAAAGAAGTACGCCATTTTATTTGTTAGATAAATTTGAATTTATGAGAAAAAAAAATTAAAAATCTGTGGAGCGATTTTTGAGAAAAAAAGTTTTTTTTTTAAACTTTTTGAAAACATTTAAAAAAAATTTAAAAACGTCAATTCATAGGTATTCAGCAAATACATATACGTATGTAACTATAATTTAAAAAAAAAATAATGAGCAGTTTTCAAAATACAAATTATTTTTTTATTTTAATTGCTCTTAAAAATACAAAAAAATATAAATTAAAAATATTGGTACGCAGTATAAATTGGGGTACCCAAAGCTTTATATATGTGAAATTTCGAAAGAATCGGTTAAGCCATTTATGAGATAGTCGAAAGCAAAAAAACGGTCCAATGGAAAGTACCGTTTGTAGAAATTTTTTTTAAATTTTGTGTTCACTGATTTTTTAATCAAAATCTTTAGAGCCGTTTACGAGAAAAATAGGCTTTAACGTAACGGTTATATGGCAGGTACCGTTATTTTTTGAGCTAACAAACATCAAAATTTCCCCTCTGTACAATACCTAAAAACTCTATATACCAAGTTCGAAGCAATTCGGCCCACCCGTTTGGGCTCTAGGTGTCTATACATACATATAGCCAGACTGACAGACTGACAGACTGACAGACTGACAGACTGACAGACTGACAGACTGACAGACTGACAGACTAACAGACTGACAGACTGACAGACTGACAGACTGACAGACTGACAAACTGACAGACTGACAGACTGACAGACTGACAGACTGACAGACTGACAGACTGACAGACTGACAGACTGACAGACTGACAGACTGACAGACTGACAGACTGACAGACTGACAGACTGACAGACTGACAGACTGACAGACTGACAGACTGACAGACTGACAGACTGACAGACTGACAGACTGACAGACTGACAGACTGACAGACTGACAGACTGACAGACTGACAGACTGACAGACTGACAGACTGACAGACTGACAGACTGACAGACTGACAGACTGACAGACTGACAGACTGACAGACTGACAGACTGACAGACTGACAGACTGACAGACTGACAGACTGACAGACTGACAGACTGACAGACTGACAGACTGACAGACTGACAGACTGACAGACTGACAGACTGACAGACTGACAGACTGACAGACTGACAGACTGACAGACTGACAGACTGACAGACTGACAGACTGACAGACTGACAGACTGACAGACTGACAGACTGACAGACTGACAGACTGACAGACTGACAGACTGACAGACTGACAGACTAACAGACTGACAGACTTTTTTTTCACACTATCAGAATTGACCGAAGAGAGCTTATAGCAAGCTCCGTCTTCCGACCAATGGTTTGCCAGCACAGAAAACTGTGTTATACCACCGGCTCATCATTTAGTGCAGTGTTAGTTGTTAGTAGGTAAACTCTATTACAAATAACACTTACACAAGTACAAAATGAAAATATAAACAAATAATATTACGTCAAAAACAAAACAAGAACATAATATGAAACAAAAACGTTTAGGAACGTGAAGCACTGGCTTTGAATACGTTTTTTAATTTGATTTTACTGATATTGAAATGAAAAATGTTTGAATTCCAATTTAAAAGTTTACCCATTATTGTCAAGGTCTCATGCATCCCATAGTTAGTCCTATGTGTTGGGACTTTAATCAAGTCGAGGCCACGGAGATTATAACCTCCTCCCCGATAATAAAAAAAACTGAACATAGTAGGTCTGGTGCATCTGTGACACCAGTTATTATTTGGTGGAAGAATATCAAATCATTGTTAGTTCTTCTCTGAGCAAGTGTTTGTATTTTAAGAATAGATAAACGTTGGCCATAAGGGAGGGCATTAGAAGGATCACTCCACTGAAGCCCTTTCAATGCGAAACGAGTAAAGTTTCTTTGAACAGATTCTAATCTCTCAATATGAATATAGTAAAATGGAGTGCAAACATGCTATGCGAACTCCAGATGGGGACGAACCAAGCAGTTGTATAAAGCACGGGTAATATTTGGATCAAGAAATTCTTTGGACCAACGCTTCATAAAACCTAACATTGAATTGGCTTTTTAAAGATAATATTAATATGGGCGTAAAGAGAACTCCAAGGTCCTTTACAGTTAAAACACGAGTTAAAATGGGCCGTAAGATAACATAGTCATGAGAAAAGGAGAAGGCAAAGTGGTTATTATCCTCTTGCAATAGAGTTCGATCCTTTGGAGATGATATATTTTCATAAATCTTCATATCGTCTGCAAAGGTCAGAATTTCACTATTGCGCACACAAAGGGGAGCATCATTAATAGCCAATGTAAAGAGTAAAGGTCCAAGATGGCTCCCCTGCGTACCACCTGATTTGGCAATAAACGATCTTGAGCAAGAATTTCTGAATGTGACTTGATATAACCTATTTTCAAGATACGATAATATCCAGTTCATGAAAGATGGAGGAAACCCGTATGAATTAAGTTTAAACTTGATAATCTCATGAGATAATTGATCAAAAGCTTTCGAAAAGTGTGTGTATACACAATCAACTTCTTGGCCACTTTCCAAGGAGTTTAAATATTTATTCAAAAATATATACAAAATACAAGTAGAATGTTTCTGCATAAAACCATGTTGTTGGCTGCAGATAATATTTTTACATACAAATGTCAAACTATCACATACAACTTGTTCGAACAACTTTGGAATGCAAGAAAGTTTAGAAATTGGTCTATAGTTCATAATAATGGTTTTGACTCCCTTTTTGAATACTGGGGTTATAAATGCATTTTTCCAAACTGAAGGAAATTTACCTAATTTCAAAGATAGTTCAAAAATATTTCTTAGAGGAAGAGCTAAAATGGACGTACATTTTTTTTAATACAGCAGGTGGTATTCCACCAGGTCCAATAGAATAGTCCTCTTTTAAATGTGACAAAAAGCTCAAAATTTTTTCAGGCTTTATTGTAATATTGTTCAATAATACCTGAGGATAATTTCGTAAAAAATGAAAATAGTTTTCGTCAACAACTTCAGGTGAATCAATGAAGGATTGGCTAAAATAACTTGCAAATGCCTCACAGATTTCAGAAGTTGTACTCAAGATTACGTCATTATATATGAGATTAACTGGATACCCGTCGCATTTCTTTTTAGAATTTATAAATTTCCAGAAATTTTTCGGTTCTTACTTCAAAGAACGCCCCATGGTTTCCAGATATTCGCTATAGAGTTCGAAAGAGAGTTTTTTGAATTCTTCAAAAAGGGAAATGTACTAGATTCTCTACGGTTATGAACCTAATGTATTTTTTCCAAGCCTTATTTCTTTTATTTCCGATACATTTCAGTTCTTTTGTGAACCAAGGATGACAAGAAGAATTAATGGGAATATATCTTTCTTGGAACTGTTTCATTAAAGCACCTCATCAAAATAGAATAGAAGCATGAGATAGTTGAGTCAAGATCATTAGAAATCGGTAAATGTTCTATACCGGAGTTTATTAAATTATCCAAGAGCTGTTGAAAATCACCTTTGCGAGAGTCAAAAGTATGGGAACAGTCATAAGGATTACTATTTTCTAGTAAATGACTGCTCAAGTCAAGAAAAATGTCAAGTGGGTGATAACGATATATGTTAGATAAAACAGAAGTAGATTCTACCAATACTGTACTAACGGCGGCGTCAGATGAGAATACAAGGTCAAGTTGTATATCTTTAAAATTGTGTATATGCTAACTTGATATAAATCCGTAAAGATAATATTATCCAATATTTGAAGCTCCTCTTGGGATGAATTTGTGGAAGCTTCAAAATAGGATTCGTCATCAGAGGGAACCCAATAAATGCGAGGAATATTAAAATCCCCTTATAGAAGGATATTGCTGTCAAAGCTAGCTAAGCTAAAAATAAAATCGAGTGCTAAAGAGAGTTCAGTGTATACTGAAACAGGACTTCTCGGTGGAATATAAATATTTAAAACAAATAAGACTAAAGATTCCTTAGTTATTTTGAAGCACAACAGTTCAATTGTCAGATTGAATGGGAAGACTATTTGTGTAGAGCAGAAACTACTTCTTACAACAATAAGTACTCCACCACCAACTGAATTCATAATATCAACATGACGATCCTTTCGGTAAACTAAGAACTCGCTATCAAAAAGTTCTGTGTCTAAAATTGAGGCATTAAGCCAAGTCTCAGTCAGGGCAAAAACATCGTATGGCAAAGATAGGGAATTATTATATGTCTTAGAAGTTTTTCTTCGAAGACCCCCTATATTTTATTAGTAGAGGCAGAATCTGAGCAGTTTTTTGAATTTAAATTTAAACTAGAAGCCGGATTTATATTAGATTTCTTTCTCAAGGGGTCTATAAATTCTTTCACCAACGTAGGTAAAGTATCACATGGAAAGGGAAAACTTTGTAGGTCATATTATCATTATTTATCAATATCACTATTTATAGAAAACTGGTTGTGGAACATAATGTAGAATGCGGAAGTTGAGTTGTTTATTTTGGTTCGCAACAAAATGGAACCATATAGTGATGAGCTAATGAAACGAACAACCAATACATTTTTAGATTAAGTGTTTCATTTCATTTACACAACGGATGATAAATTGTAAAAAATTCTGGTGTATAAAATAAGTTGTCAATCAATGAACAATATAGTGAAATATGCCATTATTTTCGTCACAAAAATAAAAAAAGCGTTTGAAAAAAATTAACAAAAACGAATGATCAAGCCAGTATAATGACAGGTCATCAACAGCGCTATTAATTGACTTCGTGAAAATGAGGCATTTATGTGTTTTTCAAATTATGGTTCTAAAATAACCGTGAATATGACTATTTATCAGTCATTTATGTATTTATATACCTTATATCTTTTGGAGCCCATTCCAAGCCCTTGGAAATCATATAGAAATGATAAATCCATTAAAAACTTTCTGAAAATCGGCTGTTAGCCAAAAAAAATGTGTGGGCCTCACTTAACGAAGCAGTTACGTTCCGGAATAATGCCGTGTTAAACTATACAAGAAACCAGTGAAAAAAGTGGGGTTAAGTTCCATGATTTCAAAAAACACACAAAAATATTTTTTTTTAGAATTTTATTTATCGAAATTGGAACCATATACATAAAATGAACAAACAAAAACACAAAATATAAACCATTATTTGTTTTTCCTGCAATATAAACTTCATAAAACGTTAAAAAAAAGAAAAAAAATACTTTTAAACAGAACAAAAGGACATCGCAGATCATTTTTCATCATTGCTTAAATAATCCCTGCGTGTCCGTTTTGGCAATGCATCAAATTCAATGTTGTATATTTTTTGGTAAGAAAGTCCGTAATTCCGCGTTATTACATACACTTATGGGGTTTTCGTTTGGTAACAAAAATCAATTTATTTTTGATTTAGATCTGCCAAAAAACTGATTTTGACATTTTTTGCCTTTGATTGGCAAAAAAAATTTTGCAGATCTGGATTTTTCGGCAAATCTTCCATTCTTTTACTAACACCAATATATATATATATATACCAATATAATATAATTGACAGCCATCATTTTGACAAGGTCTTGTTTGATAATAATTTGTTTAGGTTGCAAGAAAGAATTAAAATAGTTTTAGTTCAAATAGAAGCAGTTTTAAGTGAATTAATTTATTCTTCCAGCTCATTTGCGGACTTACAAACTTGAAATTAAAAACAAGAGGAGTACCTGCACATTGTGTATATTTTCCAAAAATATTTGAAAAGTTTAATTATTTCGTGTAGAAAAAAAATTAATAAAATAAACGTTACGATGATGACCCAGTTCAAAAAGGCCAGTTCTATCACGTAGCGGCGCGCGTGCATCGTCGTGCCCATCGGTCTGTTCATCTGTGTGGCCACCGTACATCGAACTAGTGTATAATTATACGATAACTATGTAAAATAGGTTTTCATTTTTCATGTTTTTTTGGTAAATAAGAAATCAATAAATTGGATTATGAGTGATTTTTTTTAACATTTTATTATATAAATATAACTAATTACAAAATCAAATAAAGCATGGCATCGCCGTCTGCCAGATTGACAAATAATTACAAAACTCTGGTTAGTATATTTATATATATTTTTTTTAAACAGTAAAAAAGCTTATTTATCACATATTGAGCAATAAAAAATTTCATTAATAAGCTCTCCCGATACGGCAGCGCAGCTTTGCAGTAATTATACAGTGTTGGCACTTCCATATTATTTAAATGCGATAACATCTCATTATCGGTTAAAACATTGTATCCAAAAAGGAATCTTGTTTCCATCTACTCCGGATATCTTCCTAGAAAATACAGTACATCTTCTCTTTCTCTCTGATTACATACATTACAGAATACCGGCAGGTATTCTCTATGTGCCACATAGTTGAGCCGCAAAAGTTAGTCCAAAATGGAACAAATCATTCTAATGATTTGGGTCCCAATTTCTCTCGTTCCACTGACAGAATTGTGGACGAAAAACTTTTCGTGTGTATTGCAATCAGGAAAACTTGATGGCAGACTAGAAGTGAGGCTTGCCAACTGACATAATTTTCCTGTTTGCTATAAACGAATATCAAGAAAAAATATTCACTTTCATACTGTTTTAAATTTTCCTCATGCGTTTTCCTGATCGCTATAACAGGCCCTTTACTAGGTTTTCGTTTTTGGCAGCTGTAATTTCTTAACTTGTTTGACATTGGCATGAGGGGGATATTCCGGAAATATTCTTTTTATTCCGTGATTAAAATGGAATAAATAGAATGCATTCCAAACGTTCCGGAATGAATAATGAAACAACTAAATAGCTTATCCGGAAGAAACTGGAACCTATTCCGAATATTCTGGACATCTCACAATGAATAAAGAAACACTGATATATCCTTTATATCCTGAAACCACAAGGACACTCAGCGATTCAGTCGTGCCTCTCGTGCATATTATTTTGTATTGGAAACTAAAACTTCATTAGTTTAAAGACGTCAGAAAATAAAATGGATGACTGGATTGCACGAACTTGGTTCTATGTTCGATCATATTGTACGCAGAATATTTCTATTAAAAAACTGAATATATTCTTAAAGTCGTTTTTTACCTAATTTTTACTTGCGATTATAGGTACTATAAGGCAAGTTATGCATTCGTCGGAAAAAAAAGTTTTGAGATAACAATCAAACATGACATTACGATGATAGCGAAGACGAAAAAGATGGTCTAAGAATTCTGTCCGTCTGTATGTCTGTCTGTATGTATGTATAGATACCTACAGCACAAACGGGTGGGCCGAATTACTTCAAACTTGGTATATAGAGTTTTTTAGGTATTGTTCCGACGGGAAATTGAAATTTTTTTTTTGCGCAAAAAATAGCGGTACCTGCCATTTAACCGTTACGTTCAAACCTTTTTTTCTCGGAAACGGCTTTAACGATTTTGATAAAAAAAATCAGTGCGACTTTTTAGCAACGACCGATCATATGGTTGAAAAAAAAAATTAGAAAAATTTCTAAAAACGGTACTTTCCATAGGGCCGTTTATTTGCTTTCGACTATCTCATAAACGGCTCAAGTGATTCTTTCGAAATTTCACACACATATAGGTTTAGGTTGCCCAAATTATAGCGCGTACCAATATTTTTAATTAATATTTTTTTGTATTTTTAAAATCATTCTTAAGAAAAAAATTATATTTCAAAAACTGCTCATTAAATTTTTTTCAAAAATTATATTTATATGTATTTTCTGAATACCTATGAATTGGCGTTTTTGAATTTTTTTAAAAATATTTTCAAAAACTTTAAAAAAAAACTTTTGTTCTCAAAATCCGCTGCACAGATTTTTATTTTTTTTTCGTTAATTCGAATTTATCCAAGAAATAAAATGACGTACTTTTTTTTCAGCTCAAATTAGTTTAAGTATTTATTACAGAATTTTGAATTATTTTTTCCTTAATTAATCCCATTTAATCTTTTGTTTTAAAGTTAATATTATTAAATATTTAATATTGTCATACCAATTTATTTTAGAACAAAATTTAAAAAATGTTGTATATGCATATACAAAATTGAGTTAAAAATGCCTTTAAAAAAACATCTTTTGCATACGATGTGATCGAAAATAAGAGCAAGTTCGTGCGATCCAGTCGTGCATTTTATTTAATTTAAAAAATTGGTATGATAATCCTAAAAATTTTATAATTATATTACTTAAAACAAAAGATTAAATTGGCTTAACCAATGAAAAAATAATTCAAAATTCTGATATAAAGACTTACACAAAATTGAGCTCAAAAGAAGTACGCCATTTTATTTGTTAGATAAATTTGAATTTATGAGAAAAAAAAATTAAAAATCTGTGGAGCGATTTTTGAGAAAAAAAGTTTTTTTTTTAAACTTTTTGAAAACATTTAAAAAAAATTTAAAAACGTCAATTCATAGGTATTCAGCAAATACATATACGTATGTAACTATAATTTAAAAAAAAAATAATGAGCAGTTTTCAAAATACAAATTATTTTTTTATTTTAATTGCTCTTAAAAATACAAAAAAATATAAATTAAAAATATTGGTACGCAGTATAAATTGGGGTACCCAAAGCTTTATATATGTGAAATTTCGAAAGAATCGGTTAAGCCATTTATGAGATAGTCGAAAGCAAAAAAACGGTCCAATGGAAAGTACCGTTTGTAGAAATTTTTTTTAAATTTTGTGTTCACTGATTTTTTAATCAAAATCTTTAGAGCCGTTTACGAGAAAAATAGGCTTTAACGTAACGGTTATATGGCAGGTACCGTTATTTTTTGAGCTAACAAACATCAAAATTTCCCCTCTGTACAATACCTAAAAACTCTATATACCAAGTTCGAAGCAATTCGGCCCACCCGTTTGGGCTCTAGGTGTCTATACATACATATAGCCAGACTGACAGACTGACAGACTGACAGACTGACAGACTGACAGACTGACAGACTGACAGACTGACAGACTAACAGACTGACAGACTGACAGACTGACAGACTGACAGACTGACAAACTGACAGACTGACAGACTGACAGACTGACAGACTGACAGACTGACAGACTGACAGACTGACAGACTGACAGACTGACAGACTGACAGACTGACAGACTGACAGACTGACAGACTGACAGACTGACAGACTGACAGACTGACAGACTGACAGACTGACAGACTGACAGACTGACAGACTGACAGACTGACAGACTGACAGACTGACAGACTGACAGACTGACAGACTGACAGACTGACAGACTGACAGACTGACAGACTGACAGACTGACAGACTGACAGACTGACAGACTGACAGACTGACAGACTGACAGACTGACAGACTGACAGACTGACAGACTGACAGACTGACAGACTGACAGACTGACAGACTGACAGACTGACAGACTGACAGACTGACAGACTGACAGACTGACAGACTGACAGACTGACAGACTGACAGACTGACAGACTGACAGACTGACAGACTGACAGACTGACAGACTGACAGACTGACAGACTGACAGACTGACAGACTGACAGACTGACAGACTGACAGACTGACAGACTGACAGACTGACAGACTGACAGACTAACAGACTGACAGACTTTTTTTTCACACTATCAGAATTGACCGAAGAGAGCTTATAGCAAGCTCCGTCTTCCGACCAATGGTTTGCCAGCACAGAAAACTGTGTTATACCACCGGCTCATCATTTAGTGCAGTGTTAGTTGTTAGTAGGTAAACTCTATTACAAATAACACTTACACAAGTACAAAATGAAAATATAAACAAATAATATTACGTCAAAAACAAAACAAGAACATAATATGAAACAAAAACGTTTAGGAACGTGAAGCACTGGCTTTGAATACGTTTTTTAATTTGATTTTACTGATATTGAAATGAAAAATGTTTGAATTCCAATTTAAAAGTTTACCCATTATTGTCAAGGTCTCATGCATCCCATAGTTAGTCCTATGTGTTGGGACTTTAATCAAGTCGAGGCCACGGAGATTATAACCTCCTCCCCGATAATAAAAAAAACTGAACATAGTAGGTCTGGTGCATCTGTGACACCAGTTATTATTTGGTGGAAGAATATCAAATCATTGTTAGTTCTTCTCTGAGCAAGTGTTTGTATTTTAAGAATAGATAAACGTTGGCCATAAGGGAGGGCATTAGAAGGATCACTCCACTGAAGCCCTTTCAATGCGAAACGAGTAAAGTTTCTTTGAACAGATTCTAATCTCTCAATATGAATATAGTAAAATGGAGTGCAAACATGCTATGCGAACTCCAGATGGGGACGAACCAAGCAGTTGTATAAAGCACGGGTAATATTTGGATCAAGAAATTCTTTGGACCAACGCTTCATAAAACCTAACATTGAATTGGCTTTTTAAAGATAATATTAATATGGGCGTAAAGAGAACTCCAAGGTCCTTTACAGTTAAAACACGAGTTAAAATGGGCCGTAAGATAACATAGTCATGAGAAAAGGAGAAGGCAAAGTGGTTATTATCCTCTTGCAATAGAGTTCGATCCTTTGGAGATGATATATTTTCATAAATCTTCATATCGTCTGCAAAGGTCAGAATTTCACTATTGCGCACACAAAGGGGAGCATCATTAATAGCCAATGTAAAGAGTAAAGGTCCAAGATGGCTCCCCTGCGTACCACCTGATTTGGCAATAAACGATCTTGAGCAAGAATTTCTGAATGTGACTTGATATAACCTATTTTCAAGATACGATAATATCCAGTTCATGAAAGATGGAGGAAACCCGTATGAATTAAGTTTAAACTTGATAATCTCATGAGATAATTGATCAAAAGCTTTCGAAAAGTGTGTGTATACACAATCAACTTCTTGGCCACTTTCCAAGGAGTTTAAATATTTATTCAAAAATATATACAAAATACAAGTAGAATGTTTCTGCATAAAACCATGTTGTTGGCTGCAGATAATATTTTTACATACAAATGTCAAACTATCACATACAACTTGTTCGAACAACTTTGGAATGCAAGAAAGTTTAGAAATTGGTCTATAGTTCATAATAATGGTTTTGACTCCCTTTTTGAATACTGGGGTTATAAATGCATTTTTCCAAACTGAAGGAAATTTACCTAATTTCAAAGATAGTTCAAAAATATTTCTTAGAGGAAGAGCTAAAATGGACGTACATTTTTTTTAATACAGCAGGTGGTATTCCACCAGGTCCAATAGAATAGTCCTCTTTTAAATGTGACAAAAAGCTCAAAATTTTTTCAGGCTTTATTGTAATATTGTTCAATAATACCTGAGGATAATTTCGTAAAAAATGAAAATAGTTTTCGTCAACAACTTCAGGTGAATCAATGAAGGATTGGCTAAAATAACTTGCAAATGCCTCACAGATTTCAGAAGTTGTACTCAAGATTACGTCATTATATATGAGATTAACTGGATACCCGTCGCATTTCTTTTTAGAATTTATAAATTTCCAGAAATTTTTCGGTTCTTACTTCAAAGAACGCCCCATGGTTTCCAGATATTCGCTATAGAGTTCGAAAGAGAGTTTTTTGAATTCTTCAAAAAGGGAAATGTACTAGATTCTCTACGGTTATGAACCTAATGTATTTTTTCCAAGCCTTATTTCTTTTATTTCCGATACATTTCAGTTCTTTTGTGAACCAAGGATGACAAGAAGAATTAATGGGAATATATCTTTCTTGGAACTGTTTCATTAAAGCACCTCATCAAAATAGAATAGAAGCATGAGATAGTTGAGTCAAGATCATTAGAAATCGGTAAATGTTCTATACCGGAGTTTATTAAATTATCCAAGAGCTGTTGAAAATCACCTTTGCGAGAGTCAAAAGTATGGGAACAGTCATAAGGATTACTATTTTCTAGTAAATGACTGCTCAAGTCAAGAAAAATGTCAAGTGGGTGATAACGATATATGTTAGATAAAACAGAAGTAGATTCTACCAATACTGTACTAACGGCGGCGTCAGATGAGAATACAAGGTCAAGTTGTATATCTTTAAAATTGTGTATATGCTAACTTGATATAAATCCGTAAAGATAATATTATCCAATATTTGAAGCTCCTCTTGGGATGAATTTGTGGAAGCTTCAAAATAGGATTCGTCATCAGAGGGAACCCAATAAATGCGAGGAATATTAAAATCCCCTTATAGAAGGATATTGCTGTCAAAGCTAGCTAAGCTAAAAATAAAATCGAGTGCTAAAGAGAGTTCAGTGTATACTGAAACAGGACTTCTCGGTGGAATATAAATATTTAAAACAAATAAGACTAAAGATTCCTTAGTTATTTTGAAGCACAACAGTTCAATTGTCAGATTGAATGGGAAGACTATTTGTGTAGAGCAGAAACTACTTCTTACAACAATAAGTACTCCACCACCAACTGAATTCATAATATCAACATGACGATCCTTTCGGTAAACTAAGAACTCGTTATCAAAAAGTTCTGTGTCTAAAATTGAGGCATTAAGCCAAGTCTCAGTCAGGGCAAAAACATCGTATGGCAAAGATAGGGAATTATTATATGTCTTAGAAGTTTTGCTTCGAAGACCCCCTATATTTTATTAGTAGAGGCAGAATCTGAGCAGTTTTTTGAATTTAAATTTAAACTAGAAGCCGGATTTATATTAGATTTCTTTCTCAAGGGGTCTATAAATTCTTTCACCAACGTATTAGGAGGCCAAGAACTACTACATATGGGTTCTGACAAACTGACAGACAGACGATCTGACAGACTGACAAACAGACATAGAGACTGACAAAATTTTTGGACCATCCTTTTTCGTCTTCGCTATCATCGAAATGTCATGTTTCATTTTTATCTCAAAAACTTTTTTTTCGACCAATACATAACTCGTGGTGGTCGCGTATACTCAGGCAAACTAAATCTTAGTCTCTCTTTCCGTATCCCTGACCACTGTAGCGCGTGTTCCAAGCCGAAATTCTGGTGATTAAAGAGGTGTTATCCTGGCTAAGGGGAAACGTGATATCTACATAAGATATCCGTATATTCTCTGATAGTCAAGCACCCCTCAAATCACTTGGCGCTGTTTCCACAAACTCCATAACTGCCCAGAACTGTCGATCATCTCTCAAAGAGATGGCAGAACAGTTTAAAATTCACGTGATTTGGGTGCCGGGACATAGAGATATTTTGGGAAACGCAAACGCAAGTACCTATTCTAGCGAAAATGAAAGAAGTCGGTATGCCTGTCGCTGCAAGCATACTCTTGTTACATCAAAACTCCATAAAACGAATAAATTTTAGATGGTCAAACATCACTACTTGCCTGGATACCAGACAAATCTGGCTAGTAATAGACCCAAGACGCTGAAAACTTCTACTCTCTTTGAGCAGCAAACATCTTGACTCCGTAATACGCGTTGTAACTGGACACTGTTTAATTGGCAGACACGCCAAAAGACTTGTCGTTTTCTCCAATGATTTTTGCAGAAGCGGTATGGTTGAGGAGGAAGCGAGGAGACTATCTCCCATCTTCTTCGCTCATGTCCTGCTCTCTTCCAAACACGTATATTACACCTGGGGGAATACTTTTTCGACTACATCAATGATCTTTGGCACATAGAGATTCACTGACTTCGCCGCTGCATTAGAAGTTCCAAGTGGTTTGATTAAAGAGCAAATTTCTCCTAATGTGGAATCACAATGGACCTATCTAAGGTCTAAGTGTGTCAGCTGTTTTCCTGGCCGCCACTTCAACCTAACCTAACCATAACTTGCCTTATTATAGTACATGTAATTGCAAGTAAAAATCGTTGTGAAAATCTTCCACAAACTATTTAGAAAATTTAACTCATTATACCATGACTTTCTTTTAGTCGGTTGCTTTTTTTTCTAAAATATTTAAATATTTGGTTTTTATTTTAACAATACGAGTACAAACAAATAATTACGGATTCGTTCAACTTGAATCCGTTTGCCTTTTTATTATTTATTTTGTTCATTTTATTGTTTTATAATGCTGTGTGTTATCGATTGGGAATTTTTTTTGGATGTGTCACGTATCAAATTTTACAACATTCTTTTTAAGAGGGTTTCAAATTATAGTATTTCAATGCAAAATCACTTATTTGCTTATGCTTGGCGCGTGAATCTGTGAAATACTATGCTTTCTTGTTAACTGGCGCTTTCTGGGGGAAAATAATAAAAGACACTAATCTAAAGTTGAGGTGGAAATATTATTCCGAACAGGTATCATGTGCACAAATTTGTCGATAGCGATATCCAGGTGAGGTTAAATCACACATTACATTACCCAAAAAAGAATGTAATATGGACGCTTATAATTTTAAAACCTATGCCAATTAAGAGAGTTTATTTTCATGGTAAATAAGTTTGCTTAATATCTACATTACACGAAATACGAGCGATGTGCTCTTTTGGTAGGTTACTATATATATGTAGTTGATATAAGATTTTTGTGGAAGTATGTGCATATGAATAAGCAAGGTATTTTTTTAACTCTCGTAGGCACTTGTTTCTGATTACTTGCTATATGCCCTATAGTTGGTTTCGTGTAAAAAAGAAATGTCCAGAGTCGAGGGTTTAATCAAATCTATCGATGCCATGATTTGTGGTCTTGGTTGTCTAGACTCTACAAGAACGAACTGATATGCTTCAAATTCGGTACAGAGCATTTTTCTTTGTCTTTTTACTTGCGATATAATTATGTATGTACGTAGGTAGGTACTATAGGGCAAGTTTTGCATTTGGAAAAAAAATCAAACGCGAGATTTTAATCAAAATTGACATTACGATGATAGAGAACACCAAAAAAGTGGGTCCCGCAATTCAGTCTGTCTGTCTGTACAACGCTCTACAGCCTAAACGCCTAAAGCGATTTTCTTCAAACTTGGTATTTAAGCGTTTTAGGTGATTGTCTAAAATAGATTTTTGAATCGTTTTTTTTTTAGATCCACGACTAACGGTAACAGCCATACAATTTTTTTCTACCATCTCAATTATCTCAAAAATGGCTCTAACGATTTTGATAAGAAAAAAGTGTGTGCACTAATTTAGGTATAAGTAAGCCACATTTTGGTAAAAAAAAAAAATTTTATATTTTGTTATTCACGGTACCTGCCATACAACGGTTTTTTTATTTTGAATTTTCCCATAATCGGCTTGACGTATTTCGACCAACATTTTTAAAGAGGAGGTCCTGCAAATTTTAAATAATAATGCATACAAAAATTTTCGAAAAATATTGTGTTTTCAAAATTCAATATCGAAAACGGGTGGATAATTTAGTTGTGAAATTAATTTTTAAGTTTATATTATTAAATATTTAAAACTGCCATTACAATTTTTTTTAGAAAAAAAAAATTAAAAAATTGTCTATATAAAAAATTAAGTAAAAAAACATATATACATAATATATTTATATTCTTAATAGAAACCTTTTGCCTACGAATGTGATCGAACATAACAGCAAGTTCGTGCGATCCAGACGTGCATTTTATTTCAGAGGAGAAACTAGAATATTTTTCATTTTTTTTTTTTGTAATTTCTCGAAACTGCACAAACGAAGTTTATTAAACTACGCCCTTGCAATGCACAAGACAATATTGCATAAGTCTGTGTTTAAAACGCAAATATACAGAAAGAAAAAAACGATTTAAATGAATTATTTAACAAATTTAAATACAATCACAAGGGAGATAATTTTTTTTTTTGTTATTTAAGTAATCGGGTAAAAAATATTTTTGCATTTTTTGTGCATATCCTACTTTTCTCGGCAGTATTAAGTTAACCTGTTAACCCACATTCAGTGTGACCAATAAAAAGTTTCAAATCAGCCATCAAACGTTTTCTTTTTTTTCAACTAGTGCTTAAATCGTGAATGGTAACACTTAGCTCATGTCTGATTTGACAGATAATTAGTTTTATCCTTCCGCTGAACGAATATGGTTGTGTATACGCTTGAACAACGCTGGGAAATATTGCGACATTACTTTGAAAATCATGGTAATGTTGCAGAATGTGTGCAAAAATTGCGTACGGATTTTGGAAGAAGAGAAACGAAACACCGTCAGCTCCGTATGTTCGTTATTTTGTGAAAAAGTGAAAGAAACTGGCATCCTTATCGATAAACCAAAGCGTGAAAAGCCAAAAACAGTTCTCTCACCCGAGAATATTGCTGCTGTGGCAGAAAGTGTGCGTGAAGCGCCATCAACAACAATTCACCGTCGTTCTCAACAATTGAACATTTCGGAGACATCATTGGGACGAATTTTGCATAAAGACCTAGGTATGACGCCACACAAAGTCCAATTGGTTCAGAAGTTGAAGCCACCTGACCATCCAATGCGTTTTCGCTTCGCTATGTAGGCCTGCGATCGACTTAGAGAAGATGCCGATTTTGCCAAAAAAAATCATCTTTTCAGATGAAGCTGATTTTGATCTTGGCGGGTATGTAAACAAGCAAAATTGTGGGGCACAGAAAACCCGCACGCATACATTGAAAAGCCGATACACCCAAAACGAATCACTGTTTGGTGCGGATTTTGGTCCAGATGCATAATTGGGCCATTTTCTTCGAAAATGAGCAAGGAGTGTCCCTTACAGTCAATGGCGATCGTTATCGGGCCATGTTGAACGAATTTTTGTTCAGAAATATTGAAGAGGAGGATATTGGCAATATTTGGTTTCAACAGGACGGCGCTATGTGCCACACAGCCGAAGCTACACTCGATGATTTGGCCACCTCGGAGCTGCGATTTGACACCGTTGGACTATTATTTGTGGGGTGCCGTAAAAAATAAGTGTTACGCCGACAAGCCAGAAACAATTGACGCTTTAAAGGACAATATTCGTGAAGCCATTGGTGAAATACAGCTGCACCCAATTGATAATGTGCTTAAAAATTGGACCGATCGTGTAGGCTACTGCATGGCCAGCCGAGGCAGCCATTTGAATGAAATTATTTTCCATTATTAACCGGAAGGATTGTACTTTCAAATAAAAAAGAAATTTGATAAAATATTCAGTAGTTTTTTTTATAGCATTTTCAAAAAAAAAAAGAAGTTATTTGGTGGACCCTTTAGTTGATTTAGCAGGATTTTTTATGTTTTTTTTTTTTAGGGGAAAAAACTGCCAAATAACTTGCCAACTCTGGAAATCCTCTGATTAGAGAAAAAAAAAACTAAATATTCGCCTGAACCAACCGAATTATAAAAGTTTGAGTGGCCCAGGGGGTTTAACATGCCGAGTTCGATTTTTTTTTGTAGTTTTATGCATACTAGTAGTCGAATCTTAAATAATAATCAAAAACAAAAACGAAATTGTTTGTTTTGTTAAGTTTATGACTTGATTAACCCAACAAAGAAACAAGTTTGATTACTTCTTCATTTTCATAACGTTGGGTTTTTTTATTTTCATACGCATAATTTTTTATTTGTGAAATTTTGCTGCAACTTTGGAAATGCAGATGAATGCAAGTAACGGGTTCGAGGAAGAAAAGAAAACAAAAAATGACATTTCTGAAATTGAAGACTTCACGTGTCATTGTCCGCTGGTGGCTTAATGCTTTTTGATTTCTTTAAAAGTTTGTGCGGGCCACTTCGGTACGCATTTGTAGATTAGATTAGATTGATTTTATTTTTTTCTACAATTTGTTATATACAATCAATATTGCATGGCATTGTTTGCCGTATGCCTGATACGCATTTATATTAAATTAAATTTTAATTGTTTAAAGAAATATTTTATTTTAGACATGAGTAATATAAATTCCTGCTAAACAAAATGGCAGCGAACAAAATAATTATGCTAAAATCAAAATTTTGATTTGGCCACGCTGCCCATATAAAAGGTTTTTTTTCTCAATTAATTTGTGTGATATAAAAGGATTCAGAAGTTTTATCTTTTGTCAAGGAATTTCGAAGCGGTAGAAAAGACCAGTTATTTTTTTTTTTTGAATGCCATATTTTTTTGTATCTGGTTATTTGATATTTGGAATAGCTATGAGATTTAATGATATTCTCTAACTGAGAGAATTGCGACACCCGCTGGCGCTGACTACTACTGCACTCTTACTCTAAGCCTTCCTAGAGTTTTTCAAGCTAAATTTCCATTTATTTATTTATTATTTCATATCGATTGTTAAATTTTGGTAAAATGAAGCTGAATGAGATAGTGAAATATCTAATTTATCAATACCATCAAAGAGTACCTATTGTTGTGGAATGAAAACTATTATTATTAAAACAGTATTAATGCTCTATGCTTACAGACGGAGTGTTTACTATAACCGTTGAACTAAAACAAAAAGACGTATTTATCTTTCAGTGAATAAAACATTCTGTTCAAAATTCTAAGAAAATTTGTTCATCCGCTTAGGATTTGGATAGTATAGAACTGAACTCAACTAAACTCACAGGAACACATTAAAATAGCCACACAAAAATTATAACTTTGCCGAAATTCGCATTGATCTGAAAATCATTAAAAATGAAATGTCAAAAATACCCTTCGATCTTACTTCTGCAAAAAATTGTATCCAAGGTCAAAAGTAAAAAATTCAGGTTTTTCCTAGTTTTCTCTGATAAAGTTATTGTTATCGTAAAAATAGTTTAGACACAATTTGTAGGTCATACAATTCACAACAAAAATTGATCTCATACTTTTTTTCATACAAATCACCATTCGTGGGATATCGTGATTTTAAAAGTTAAAACATTCAAAGAGGATTTTTGACATTTCATTTTTAATGATTTATTAAATGTCTGTACCAATTTTCAGCTCTCTGCGAATTTTGGCTAAGTTAAATCCCATTTAATTTGACTGGACTAATAATATTCTGGAAGAACTATGGGCAACTAAAGGAGTATGATGATCAATCCTTTTTAGCCTCTGTTAAATAGCTATAACGACAAATAAAAAACAAATATGACGATGCGAGATTTGTTTAGCCAGCCTACCCTAGCTTCCCTGGCGCATGTTATTAGGTAGGTAGATATAAAAAAATCACTGGAAACATTTTGATAGCTGACTAATTAATAATTAAGTTGTGAATATGATATTCAAGTTAATATTTCTATAAATATGGAATTTAAGAAAACCAAAAGAAAAAGCAAATAAAACAAAATTTCAACTGGTTTTTAACGATTATCTGATACTGCGAGTTATTATTTTTTTGTTTGCTTTAAACTAAAAAGAACTAAAAAGGTCACAGTGCAATATAAATGTTTGTTAACATTTTAACAACAAATTTAACATAAACAAACAAAAAAATTACATAGAATGAAAAATAAAAATTGAATTTATTAATTTTAATCCGAAAATTATTCCCGTTTAATTGTTTATTAAAATATTACCAAAACATTTCACATCAAAAAAAAACTTTTGCTTAACTATTGCTGCAAATACAAAAAAAAAAAATTAAAAAGAAATGTCTGAGTTAATTTTTTATATTTTTATGACTTGTCCATATGACAATATTTAATAAGTATAGAATAAATCATTAAACTTATCTTTTTGTAAGCACTAAATCCAATTTGGCTATGAAAAGAAGCTGTTTTCATTGAACTTCTATTGGATCTAAGACGGTAGATAACATATGAGTTAAGCAAGGGACTATGACTAATTGGACTCTGTATGTATTGTGCTCTAAAACCAGCTCATAAGAAGTTATATAATTTTACAGATTGTTGCCTGTCAAAATTTTCAAAAAGTTGAAGTTCAGTGTTTTGCATTTTGCAAGTTGAGATTTGAAAACCGAGAAAAAAAATTACTGAGAGGATATACACTGAAAAAAATATTTGTCATTAAATTATGAACTTCCAAATATGTAATTTTATGAATTAATATTAAAAAAAACTAATTAAAAAATTAAATAAATAGTAACCAATAAACATGTAGACATTTTTTCGATTTCAAGATTTGGAAACATTTTACTTGCGATATACATATATACGAGTACATAGGTATTATAATGGAAAGTTATAAATTCGTAAAAAAATGTGAACTCGAGCTTTTGATCAAACTTGATATTACGATGATAGCGAAGACGAAAAAAGTTTGTCCCGCATTTCCGTCTGTCTGTCCTCGAGTCTACAACGGTTGGATAGATTTGCTTCAAACTTGGTATTTACATATGTAGGTATTGTTTTTTTTTTTGGCTAATTTGCCCACACGTTTTTTTTTAAATATTTTTAAGGACAAAAATAAGCTATACGTTTTTTTGGCAAAAAAGAAAAATCTTATTTTTCTCAAAAAAGGCTCCAACGATTTTTATAAAAAAAAAATCAGTTCATTAATAAAGGGAAAATGTACTTTTTGGTAATTTTTGGTTGGAAAAAATTGTTATTTTTGGTACCGTAATAGAACCATTGTTTTGATTTTCGATTTTCGGGGAAACGATTAATTTGATTTGTTTTAATTTTTTTATGTAGAGTAATGAAGTTTATGTTAGCCAACATTTTTCAAAAAACAATTTTATTTTTAAATTAAGAAAAAACGTTTATTTTGAAAATTCAAAATTTCGAAAACGACGCAATGAACGACGCATAAAAACGCTATTCTCTTAAACTTAGAACAACGGTAGCTCCCATACAAATCTAAAAAAACTGTTAAGACAAAAATGTATTTCTCCAAAACGTCTAGAAATTTTTTTTATTTGAAAAATCCATTTTTCAAAACCAGTCATTATAATATTATATATTATATATTATATACTATATATTATATATTATATATTATATATTATTATATTAAATTATATAAGGTGGGTACCTATCTAACTATTTCTTGAATCATCCATTCGACATTTCATTATATTATAAGAACCAAGGTATTATTACCTACATCTGCCTTAAACTGGCGCATATTGTAACTAGACTACCTACCTACTAACAGCGTAAAGGTTTAGCTACATTAAAGTGATTAGCTGCAAGAGCAGGTTTGTAAGATCCAGTCGTGGATTCTATTTTTTCTTATTTCGCAATTGACATTTTTTCCACTAGGTATAGGTAGCGTAACGTTACATTTAAAAAAACATTCGTAGGGCTATTATAAGCCAAAGCTACCATGCAGGTGTTCCCAATTAAAAAATTTGTGAAATATTGTTAATCCACTATTTTATCATTTTATTGTATGCTAATAAGTCTTATAATAAAAAATAGTAAGAATAAAGCTAATCCTTTCTTTCATAAATTCACCTAAGAATCCAATAACGTAAACACTAAAATAAACGGTTTTCCTTTTTATGATTTTCTCAAATAGCACAGAACCTTTTGACCTCCGGTTTCTAGTGTTTGATCAAAAATTAATAAGAGTATTGAATCATTGAATCTTAGAAAAAAGTACTTAATTAAGTAAAATTTAGAAAATCAAATGTAATTGCAAAAAAATCATTTATTTTCAAAATTGTGAATTAATTTGAAAATCAAATTTTCAAAAACTATTCACTCGAACAACTTTGTTGAGAAATAAAATGGAAGTACAGATTTCTTGCTTTTCATAATGCTACAGCATGACTTTGTGAGCATTACCGTTATTTTTTAATATTTAGTTTTCTGTTTTAAAAATGTTTTTTTTTTTTTTGTAAATTGACCAAACCACCTAAATGGTGAGAACGGAAATAGACCACCACCTTCCATAACATTTTTTTTTTTTGTCTATGTCCAACTTACACGCATATTAGCTTTTTGTCACATATTATACAAATCACTCGGCACATGACGTACACACATCTTCTTCAGCCTCTGTATACAAAATTTCATTCAAATATTATATAATTTCAAACAAAATCGTCCACCAGTTTTCGAAATATTGAAAAACGATTTGCATGCAAAACTCCTAGAGATAGGTACTCATCGGAAAATCGGTACCGGAAGTGACCGTCTAATGCCTAAACTTCCCTGAAAACGTTTGTCCGACCAGTGGTTTTGGGAAACTTTTAATAAGTTCTATCGATTGGTACCCATCATTTCGACTCTCCCGATGAGATAGGTAATCTTACGGCCGCCTGCCGTACTATATACAGTACATACATATTACATACATCGCAACTAAAAATATAAAAATCGTATGGACAGTTATTATAAACTTCTACGCTTAGAGGGTAATAAAAAAAACTCTCTCAATCGAAAATAAAGAAAAAAATATAGTCACAGGTTTCAAGAAAAATTAAATTACTCATATAAAAAATATTTATTTTTATTAAAAAAAAAAAAAAGAAATACAAGTTAGCTTAAATTCCAATAGCTGCTTTTCTCCAACAACTTTTCTAAATGATTGCGAATACACCGAAGTTAGTATATGGACGAAACTGACAATCTAATTTTGCGAGTACCTAAACGAGGCTCTAGAAAACCTTTCGTTGATAGTACGAAACTTGGACCTGTTATGAGTAACTTGTAAAGAAACTAGTGATGGAGCCTTTTATTTAGACAGACGAATCTTGTCAAGCCCTTGACTAGCAGAAACCAATTTCATTAAATACACTATGTACATATATGTATGTATATGCAAAGATTATTCAAAATACGTTTGTTGTTTGTTTATTATTCTAATTTTTCCAATGGCTTAAAAGGAATAAAATATAAAGGGCTCGAGAACCATCAGAACACATTCCATTGAATTGGAAATTTGAAAACAAGACGAAAATCGGCGATCGTTTTGTTCCATTTTCTAAAGGAATCCATCCCCTCAGTGACCGTTTGTTAAATATTTATTATGTCATAATGCAAGTAGAATATATATTTTTTTTATTGTTTTGGACTATGCATACTTAGGGAATAAACCTGATCTCTCTAAAAAAAAAAAAACAAATCTTTATGTAATCTGAAACTACATTTAGTATTATTTTAAAGAAATATAAGAATCATAACTTTGTCTGATATAGAAGAATTTAGTATTAACCAAATTTAATATAATATTATTTTATTTAAACATGGCCAAAATTAATACATTAATAAATTTTTTATACGAAGTGCTAATTTTATTTAACGAAAGAATTATGTATGTACATTTAAAATAAAACTGATTATTTAGTTAATGCAGTTTTATTGTTTTATTTCTAGAAAAATCAGACATTATCTCGTGAGGCACGTGTGTAAACAATAAGAAAACTTAAATAGCTACACCGGAAAAAACTATTCAACTCACCTTCTGTTGCCGGCGAGATATTATATTAAACACCGGCATAATTTGAGATCTTTTATTAAAAGTATTGCTCTTGCAGCGTTTGTCGATTTTATTTTGTCTCCCGTTATAGTCACACACAAAAATTTAAATATCCCACAAAAATGCACAATAGGTACCTACATCATTTGTGTTTTTTTTTTTTATTCAATAAAAACAAACACTGGTTATTTTATTGTTGTACAGAGGGAGAGATCAAAGAAATGATTTCTCTGATGCATACAAATTCTAATTGTACTACAAAAAAAAAACCACTTGTTGGAAGATGAGATTTTTGTTTATTTAAAAACAAACACAATTTTGAACACTATTTTTTATATCTTGTTTGTTAGGTATCCGAGTAAGTATTGTTTTCTTATATTTCTCAGAACAAAAGCTCACAATTTGAAGAATGTAAAAACAATTTTATATGATTGATGCTTATATCTTTTGTAATTAAATACGACACTGAAAAATACGAAAAAAAAAAACATTTTTTTTTTTATTGTTTTTAGTCCACACTAGCACATAAATTATTCTATCACATCACACAATTGCGCTTTTTAGTACGGAAAGAACTACGAAACAAACAATTGGAAACTCATTATCAACTTTACTTTTCTATAGTAGGTAGTTGTCTTATCTTGATTACGAACTAGGTATATCTTGACATTTTATGTCCCGTGAATCAATTTTTTTTTACCCCGATAAAAGGACTTAAGATTTTTGATATTTTGATAAAAGCTTCAACATATCAGTAGCAGCTTTACTTTTATTTACTGGTATTTTTTTTCACACCAACATCAACCTTTAAGTACCAAGATACTATCCGATATCACTTTGTGTTGTTTTAATGACAGAGATACACCGAGATAAGAAAATTTATCCCCACAATTATTATTATTCTTACATAGTTAAAAAAAAAAATTATCTAGATAAAACTTGTTTAGAATCTTTATTTCGACAGACGAAGCACACACAGTAAGACTTAGTTATATTCATAAATTTAAAAATAACAAGACAAATCTTACAAAAAAAATACTATTAAATCAGTCTTAATGTTTTAAATGCATTACTTTTCAATTATTAGTTTGTGAGAGAAAATAGGTTTAAATGTTGTTATGTCGGCATGTAGGTAAGTATATCCCCGAGCAATAGAACACGGCTAAATGTTTGAAGCAGATTCATGATTTTGAAAAATTTTATTTAAATTTAAATAACAAAATTAAAAGCTTTAACGTGAAATTTAGCTTTATCCGAAATATTTTGTATTTTTTTTTTTAGGCGATTGCATGAATGTAGGTACGTAATGTATGTATAACTTTTTATTGTGTTTTATTTATTAAACTTAGAATGTATTTATTTTCAGTGTTTTTAGTTGAAATTTTATGATTTTATCGATGATCCCGAGCGATACTGACTTCATTATCAGGACAGCACTTTAAATTGCGCCTTTTATTTAAACATAAATATGAAGAATGTTATCTATTTTGTGTTGTTGCTATTGTTGTTGGCTTAAGCATTTTTTGTTTATCTCTTGGGCACAAAAGTGAAAAAAAATATCTTATTGAATTTTTGATTATTTCTTTTAAATATATAATTAATTGTATTATATAACTGGCCAACTTATTAAATCTATTAAGTGAATGGAGGCAGCTTTTTACTAAGAGAGAATTCAAACTATAACTGATGGACAACGTAATACGCTTAACTTCACCCAGTAATGGATCGTGTAGCAGCAAGCAAAAATCGATTAACAACCAGTAGTGTATTTCTTGAATATTTACCAGGCAAGCAGGCAGTAGAGTAGTAATAGTAAAGTTAGTAAGGCCAACGGTTGTGCGGTGGTGGTTGAACGACAACGACAATAACGACGATGACGACGAAAACCAGATGATACAGCAAGCTCAAGGCACAGAGCCGCAGTAAATAAAATTTAAAAAAACCTAAACGACTGAGTTTGACGATTATAATATGAATTGAAATCAACAACAACAAAAACGAGTAGAGAGACATATATGACTGTTTAGCTCTGTGACGACGATATGTAGATACACAGAATTAAATTTAAAAAAAGAGACCAATTAATAATAATAACACTGTGTCAAGAGTGTTACCAGTGCCACAGTGGCTCTGGCTACAAGGTAAGTAGAGATTTCTTCGGTTGTGGCTCTGGGCCATTGTAGGTCTGGGTCTTGTCTCGGCGTAGTAGACAGCAAGACTCAGTATAGTAAGACCGAATTCAAACTAGCCCACTAGGATCTTGGTGGCTTATAGAGAATGAATAACTCAATTGAAGTTCGTCACGAATAGGTATATAACATCGATACACACCAGTCATCATCTCCGTCACACATTTATTAAAAGCTTAAAGACCTACCTACCATACTATTTTTTTTTTCTTTTTTGTTTAGGTTCTAAACGCTTGCGCCCTCAAAATGGATAGAAGTAATAAGCACTACAATTAACAGCACAATTGATCTCTTATCCGCCATAATAGGTAGATATGTAGGTATATAAAATTGTGGATCACAGATGAGAAATACCAAGATGGGAATTTTTCGTACGTTTCACCCTGCAAAACCCATCTGTTTTTACTTTCTCTCCATGAATAGATGTGAAATCAAACAAACAAAAAAACAATGGATGTGTTAAAAATTTAAAATGTTGATGGTGTTGATATACCACTGATCTCTATAAAAAAACATCCAAAAAATATGAGGAAACTTGAAGGCTGTTATAAGTGCGCAGGTACAATTCCACTATAATTTTGTAGCACTTCGAATTACTTTTAACAGTCACATTCAGCGATATTTCAAATACAGGTACCTACAGTATTATTTATTTGCATAAAATAATAAAATACCTACAAAAATATTTCTTACTTTGTTTGTACAGAACACAATGTCAACTTAGTTTTTTTACTGGGATAGACGTCAAGGATGGTACCAGCGCACCTTATCTCATCTTCAAATTGCTTAAAAAAAAACTGTTATACACTGTTACACTATCCAGTGTATTATAGGGATCAGTGCCGTCAACCGATATGGCAAAAGTTATGTTCAGTCTTAGTTCAAGGGAGTTTATTGATATAAGAGAGGAGTACTTTTAGATATATGTATGTGCTGTATACAAATGTTAAAGCTTACGCCTGGATGGATGATTAATCCGTTTGGATTTTTTACATTCTTGTTTTTTTTTTATGTTTTATCTTATTTTTTTTGGAGCTGTGTCATTTGAGGGGGATTTTTGTACCTCCCAAGCAATTGGAAAAATAAATAGAGAGAACAAGACAATGAAAAGAAGAAAAAAACCAACAAATGATTGTGCGCATCTTGAAATGAAGGTAAACAAATAAATTTATTTATTCTGGAATTTTATTTTATCAAAAAAGTCAATTGTACCTACGATATTTAATTTACATTGTGGTGTTAGTCAAAGAAGGTCTTAATACTAAGAAATTGGCCCTTCAAAACGTGATCTTTTAGTGTTAAAAAGCTTTTAATTTTATGGGAATCTTATAAAGTCCAAGAAAATACATTATCACAGATAAGTAGATAATAGCTGTTTGGTAACTTGAAAATGCGTACGAATTTGCTGTCAAAACCCATAGAAAAAAAAAATTGGTAAACTTGGTGAAAATATCTAATTACCAAGCCGGCATAATACCACGATCAGAAACTTTCGTACTTTTTACCCTCCAAAACCCATTTGTTTACATTGTTGTATTTTTAAATTTGGCTCTCTATCCATGTTCGATTTCACGAACAACAACACAAAATGTACTATACTATGTCACAGAAAAATTGGCAGTGTAGATAGGACGTTTGCCTCTCATTCTCGCTGCAGTGGATTGCATAAATCTGTCACTCAATAAAGCTGTCGCAGGGTTAAATGCAACTAAATATAAAATAATAGTATGTAGGGTTACCGCTCTTTTTTTCCATAGGATTTTTTTAATCGTTTTCTTTATAAAAATAAAACACATTTATACTTTCCACACCACCATGAGTTAATATAAAAGGTGCGTTTTTGAAGGGTATCCCCAGTAGATCTAATCTCTTTTAAATAAAAAAACAAGCAAAAATAAAAAAAAATATTTATTATCAGATTTATTTTTCTTTGGTGGCGAGTTTTGGTCTTTGGAACTGTTTTCGTTAAGAAGTCTGTAAACTGTTCGTTCGCCTACAGGAAAAGTATAAGCTACTGGCTTCACAGCTTCTGTCTTAGTTTGCAATTTCGTATCAATTTTTTTGTCGCGTCAACAATTTCTTTTCTTTTTCGGAACTTAAATCTTTTGAAATCCTCGAAGCAATTTCGAACTAATTGTACAAAACTTAAAAAAAACACATCTCTTTAAAAATACATGAGTTAAAAATACAAATTGCACAAAACTTTAAAATAAATACACATTTTAAACTTACATTTTATACAAAAATATTTTACTTCACATTAATTAAAATCTACACAAATAATGTTCTTCTTCAAGGAAAACAGCTTCAAATTTTGTACATGCATTTTAACGTATTTTCCACACATTCAAAGAAGTGTAAAAAATGAAACACTCCGCGATAACACTCATCATTCAAAGCTTTTTTTAAAGCTCTGAAATCAAAAGCACCTCAACAGAAACCCAATGAAAAAAAACCGAACGAGTTAATAAATGGACACGGGTAACTCTGAAAGCACATCAATATTAAATGGGGGTTGAAGTTGAATAGCAACAGCAGCCACAGACCACATCAAAAGCAATTCAGTCGACACAGTCATATATATATATTAATAATCTCTACAAAACTGCATACCAAATTTCAAAAAAGTTTGTTTTCAAAGAACTAAAAATGAAAAACCGGATTTCATCAAAATCCGTCGTACAATTTTCGAGATACTTTTTTATAAAATTTGCATTGATCCGTGGCATCTAATGGCGTTTTTTGTTTTTTCAAGAAACTGATTGAAGTGATCGTTTTAGCACTTTTTATCAATTTAAAACACGATTTTTACCCACCTATACACCATTCACTTTCATTATTATACATACATATATTTACATACGTAGGCGCCATCTATGTAGGTAGGTACACATTGCCCTCCTAATTTACATAATTAAAATCTTTTTAAATATACATTTGTAGGATGGTACCTATGTCACCATTCCTTTAATCATATGCATTTGACAATTCATTATACTAATAAATCAAGGTAATCTTACATACTTCGGCTTTAAACCTGCGCAACTACTGCGGTAACTAAACAAGACTACCTATACCTACTAACAACTTCAGTGGTTAGCTACTACTTTACACTAAAGTTGTTAGCTAGAAGAGCAAGTTCGTACGATCCAGTCGTGCATTTAATTTTTATATAATTTTATGTTTATGTTACTGATTTCTTTAATAATAATAATATATAATTTTAATACATAATTTTGAAGCCCATAATTCAGGCCGCTCCTATTTGTTTGTTTTAAAAAAATTTAGTAAAAATTTAAATACATAAATTTAAAATGTAGTTTGAAATTCTTAAATTAGTTCATAGTTATTATGTTTCTCCTAATGAGTATTTTATTGTTTACTTATCACTAGTAAACCAATACAATCAAAAAACTCAATACAGTCATATGATTATTTTATGGGGGCAGTGCCACTAAGTGAATATTAATTAATTGGCGTAAAATCCATTAGGAACATAATTATATTCTGCTTTTTAATTTGATTTGTGTTTATGGTTTCAACATTTCTATATTTAAGAAATATTAAAAATAAGTTGCAAAAATCATTATTTTTTTAAGCCTTGAAATTAAAAATTCAACAATCATAAGCGTTTTCTTATTATTAATAACATATGTATATGTCTCCCTTGGCGTTAAGCTAGGGGTAAGATGATGCTCTTCTAAAGGCTCTTCGATAGTCTTAAACGCAAGCTAATTAGATATGTATTTTGTTTTCAAAATAAAGCTTGTAACTGTGAATTTTAATTAAACCAAATTTATTCTAGTCCAACCTTCCAAATACAAAAATAATTTTAATTATTTTAATGATCAGATAAATCGACCAGTGAATCATTTAAATAATAAAACTGATTTTACGTGGAATTGGAATGTGAAAGGTTGGGCCGGAATGACATATTTTTTTATAAAATAATAATAATTCAAGCCATAAACTTTAACTTTTAGTATCAAAATATTTAAGATGTCTAAAAATTTAAAAAATAATCTTCAATTATGCTTTTCAATGACACCTACTACATCTGAACATATAATTAATTATTCGGCCCATATACTAAGCTTGTCACTTCTTTCCGATTTAAAGGATCTTATCATGATAATGTGTTTTTTGTTTTGCTATTTTAGCACTAAACGGAACAATACTATTGGAGTATTTTGACGCTCATTCATTTGCTGAATATTTCATTAAGAAGCTTTTACAAACTCTCTCTTCTATTGCATTTATACGTATACCACTAATACTATTACAAGCAATTTTGAAAAGGGGAGTTGGGGCAGTCATTTTTGGAAGATTATTTTATAAAATTTTAAAATGCACGATTACATCGCACGAACTTGTTTTTGTGATTCAAAGCTATAACTTGGCAAACAAAGCCAAAAGTTTGGATGGGAGAGATAATTAAATTAATAGAACAACATTCTAATGTATGGAAAGTATTAAAAGTTATAGTAAAATAATTTATTTGAAATTTGTGTTTGCTTATGAAGATGCTTCTAGATGAGTTAAGATAAAAATTCAAATTTCTTTTCTAGGGTATCTCTGTGCCAAATTTGATATGTCCACTCATGTACAGACGGACTGACAAGGTATGACAAGATGACGAAAGTCACTTTCTACGACTTGATTTCCTTCCACAAAAAAGGACGTTCCCACAAAAATGTCGGTGGAGAGTTTTTAAGAATCCCCCACATAACTAAGAGGATCTCAATTATAAATTTAAGAAAAATCAGCTTATCTTGCAAAAGGTGTCAAAATATTTGTCCTTCTTCCTTCGACAAAAAAAAAACTGAGTAATTTCCAAAATAAATAAAATGCACGACTGGATCGCAGGTCCTGCTCTTATGTTCGAACAAATCATAAGAAAAGACTTATAATATATTTTAAAGTCGTTTTTTACTTAATGTTTTATTTACAAAAAATCTTTAACTTTCTTTTCTAATTAAAAAAATGCAAGACTGGATCGTACGAACTTGCTCCTGTAACTAACAACTTTAGTGTAGCTAACCACTGACGCTGTTATAGGTTGTCTAATTATCCCTTGTCGAAGTAGGTAAGAATATCTCGATTCTTAATATAATGAATTGCGGAGTTCACATGATTGAAGGAGTGGTTACATTGGTACCTACCTACAAATGTATATTTAAATGGATTTGAATTATGAAAATTAGGAGAATAATATGTACCTACCTATACATAGACAACATAGGTATGTAGATATGTACATGTATATGTATAAGTGAAAGTGAATGCTGTATAGGTGGTTAAAAATCGTTCTTTAACTTATATAAACAGCTAAAACCATTACCTTAACCGATTTCTTGAAAAAACCAAGAACGCCATTAGATGCCACGGGTCAATGAAAATTTTATAAGATTATAATATAAAATTGTAGGTCGGATTTTGATGAAATCCGCTTTTTTCTTTTTAGTTTTTTGAAAACAATTTTTTTTGAAATTTTGGTATGTAGTTTTTTAGAGTTTAATAATATACATGTGACTATAAAATTTAAAATTATTTTTTTTGATTGGTTTCAAAAATATTGATTAAAAAAAATTTTGTTAAATTAATTTTAATTATAAAAAAAAAGTTATTTAAAATTTTAGTATGCAGAATTAGTTTGGCTAGTTACATCTTCGCGGATACAAAATTTGACAGTAATCCGTTACGGAGAAAGACAAAAAATAAAAAAACCGTTGTATGAAAGGTACCGTTAATAGACTTTTCCCGTAAACTTGATGCATAGCAAATGATAGCTATTACCAACGAAAAAAATCTCAAAAAATTTTATCAAAATCGTTGGAGCCGTTTTCGAGAAAATAAGATTTTCCCTCAAGGCCATATGGCAAGTACCGTTATTTTTAGCCCTAAAAATAAAATTTCAATTTACCCTCTGATGAATGCCAAAATAATCACACATACCAAATTTTAGGTACAGACTGACAGACTGGCAGACTGACAGACTGACAGACTGACAGACTGACAGACTGACAGACTGACAGACTGACAGACTGACAGACTGACAGACTGACAGACTGACAGACTGACAGACTGACAGACTGACAGACTGACAGACTGACAGACTGACAGACTGACAGACTGACAGACTGACAGACTGACAGACTGACAGACTGACAGACTGACAGACTGACAGACTGACAGACTGACAGACTGACAGACTGACAGACTGACAGACTGACAGACTGACAGACTGACAGACTGACAGACTGACAGACTGACAGACTGACAGACTGACAGACTGACAGACTGACAGACTGACAGACTGACAGATTGACAGACTGACAGACTGACAGACTGACAAACTGACAGACTGACAGACTGACAGACTGACAGACTGACAGACTTTTTTGTCGATCACTTTTTTAGGCTTTTCTATGATTGTAATGTCATGTTCGATCGTTAGAATTTTTTTTTTCGAATGCAAAACTTGCCTTATAGTACCTATAATCGCAAGTAAAAAATAGATGCGGGTTGATTAATTCGTTGGTAAGCCAATTTTAAATATTTAACAATATAAATTTAAAAACTTAAAAAATCGTCAACCCGTTTTCGAAACATTAAAATTTCAAAGAAAAAAAAATCAAATGAAATATTTTTTTTTCGAAAATTTTAGTATGCAGTATAATTTTAAATTTGAAGGAGAAGTACAAATAAAAAAATATTAATCGAAATCCGTTGAGCCGTTAAAAGTCGAAAGTCCACAATTAAAATGGCAGGAGCCTACCTTTAATAATATTTCATGTACATTTAAAGACAAAATGTAGGCTATACGCCTATAATAGTGCATTCAATTTTTTTTTGCATCAAAATTGTTAGAGCCGTATTCGGGATATTTAAGACTTAACATTTTTGGTAATTTTCTGGGGCTAAAAAAAAATAGAAAAATAAAATCGATATAATCATCTAAGAAGCTTAAGTACTAAGTTTAAAGAAAATCGCTTCAGCGGTTTAGGCTGTAGATCGGCCTACATTAGACACCCCCAGACGGAATTACTGAACTCACTTTTTCGAGATCATCTCTCTTAAAATCTCGGGTTCTATTTTTTTTTTCTTAAATGCAAAACTTGCCCTTTAGCATACCTACACACATATTTCGTACATAAAAAGAAAACACAAAGTCCAAATTGTTGGTACCTACTGTGTTGGATATGCTTAATAAAAAGATTTACCACAATTCATTTTGGTCTAATTATATTGGTTTAGTTGTAATTTTTGTGCACGTTTTTCTAAAAATATTATGCTCTTATGCTAAAAATTGTCAGAATTTTATAAGCTGCAAGTTCTGCCTTGGTATTTTCTTATAATTAATAGTTTTCGAAAAAATATAAAAGGAATTTATTTTGACATCAATTTTTTGTATGAAATGGCTTATTTGACTGATTAGTGCTTCAATCAGCAGGAAAACACTATATTTATATCTGAGATGTATGTATGTACAGTACATATTATATTACCATAATCAATTTTAAATTACGATTTTTAAAATCAATGTCAATTATAAACTGAATTGTCCCTGTCTAATGACTTAATAGAAGTCGAAAAATCGACCACCTTGATTAGGAAATAGAAAATTAAAATTGATAAGGTGCTTTTGTGACGAAAAAATCATAAGAATTTTAAGGCTCCATGGCTCATCATAATAAAATAATAATAAAGTAAATTTAATTTGAGTTTGAATGGATTTTTGTTGGTATAAAAAAATAATGGGTTTTTAAACGTTTTTTTTTTTTATTTTTCTAAGACCAAAAATAATTGTACCTGTCATACATTTTTTTGTTCTTCTGGTATTTTTTTTTTGTTTGAAAAAAAAATGGTTATTTTTGTACTCTGGTAGAACCATTTTTTTTTTTTGTTTTCAATTTTCTTGAAAACGGTTCATTTGTTTTTTTTTTTTACATTTCGCTTTTTGAAGAAGCTGTTAAAAAGCTTTATGAGTATTGTAATGCAAAATTTTTCAGAAAAAACAATTTTAAATAAAAAAAGGTTGTTTTTTAAAAATCAATAAATATTTCGAAATGAACTCAACCGATTTTTCGAAACTTCTTGTTTATTAGTTTTTTGACATTATCTTGATACTTAAACATTTTTTTTTTCTTAAATCAAAAGCAAATGTAGCTACCTCCAATACAAACGTAAAAAACAATTAGAAAAAGGTCCAAGAATTTTGATAAGAAAAATGTGTATCTTCCTCTTCCCAATAAAAAATATTTCTGTTTGCGTACTTATTAACGCTACTTCCCATTGAACCACTTTTCATATTTTCGACTTTATCACTATTGGATGAACCGATTAAATTTTTGTTTTATGCAAATGTTCCTAAAGGTATAAATAATATTGCATATTGAAATTTCAAAAATCCAAAAAAATTTTTTTTGAAAATTCAATATTTGTGAAAACGGGGGGACGATTTTTCTTGAAATTATATTTTTTAAATTTACATTAAGTGAAAAATGATTTTAAAAATATATTTAGATGTTTCAACTAAGAATCTTGTACATACAATATGATCGAACATAAGAGCAAGTCGGTACTAGTAATTTGTACATTTTATTTTGTTCGAATTTCCAAGTACTTAAAAATGTATAGATTGTTTTCGAAATATTAAGAAATTTTCTAGGGATCCCGAATTAACAGTGTATTATAGATAGGTTTGTATTATCGCAGATTTAAGTTTACAAAAGTCGAATTTGGGTTAGCAGTCTATTACGTGGGTATCTAAAAGGGGTGTTTGATTGCAAAATGTGGGGTAGTATCGATGTTGTAGTATGTTATTAGCCTTGGGGCCTTAATGAAAAATCCAAGTGCTCGAGATGGTCGTGCCACCATCTTAGGTTTTAGGTACGAAAATTTGTTTTTTGATAATAACTAAAAAACGGTGGCTTTCACGACAAAAGATTCTTCTACAAAGTTAAACATTATAAAATTTACTACATTTTTGTTACAAAACATTTTTTGTAGCACACATATGTTAGGAGTTACATCTCCGTGAATTTGCACAATTTGGAAAAAAATGCGGAAACTTAATTTCCGTTGAGTTTTATTCAATTATTCTTATTTTAATCATTATATTTTTACAAAATTATAAAAAAATAACTAAAGAGCACTTGAATATTATTATTAGACAGTGTTTTACTTTTCGTAAACAAAGTTAAAGGCGAAAAGTATACCGCATATTTGTTTTTAAGTTTAATAATAGTAAATTTGGAGGTGGCCGTGGCGCGATAGTTGTGCGCTCGCCTGTCAACCTCGTGGTTACGGGTTCGATTCCTGCCGTTGTCTATGTCTTCTTATATTCCATTAAAAACCAATTCTAAAAATTGTCATAAAATAAGTTGCTGTTGTTGCTCATTACATGCTGTTTAGGCATAACACTATCAACATGTGATTGAGTAAACTAGCATACCCATAAAACATGACAAAAAAATAAATAAAATAATGCGAATTATAAGGGACATAAATAAATAATACACGGTAATTCTCTCCGCATTAGTTCAGGCGCCATCCCTGGAGATAAATCTGAGACAACAACCAGCTCTAGTCTCAGAACATCGCGCCACACATCTTTCCTATACTTGTTTCTCTTCTTCCACCGGATGCCGCGCTGTGTTAAGAAAAAACTTATAAAGGGTATTCATAATCCCTTGAGCGCATGCAAAGTTATAAAAAAAAAAAAATTATGATCTTAGAGCGTTACAAAAATTAATTTCTATTACATTTTGGTGGGTTTCGATGGTCCGGGTTGGTTTTGTAGGTGGCCTGAAAACTGCTGTCATCCTCGTCCTCACTGCGGAATGAATGAATAAAAAAATCTGGGGTATTGATGCACTGCGACCTTGAGATCTATTGTGCCCTCTCCAGAACTGGACGATATTTCTCATTTTACAGTACGTCGTTTAAGTTAATTCCTTTGAGGAATTTTGGCATTTGTAGTGTTTCAATGGAGGGTGGGTTATGTCCAAGAAAATTGTATCTGGTGATGGCTTCACAACTCCCTAGTATGTGGTCCGGTGTCTCCTTACAGAACCTACAGAGGGCATTTCTCTCTAATATCATAATATTGAGGTGCGTGTTCAGTTTGCAGTGGCCGGTGAGGAGACTTGTTATTGCCATTAATTTGTTCCTACTTGGAATAATACAGGGTAAGAACCGTTTTTAGTTGTAGTTCCCAAGTAGTCGTTTAGCCTGTCATAACCGGAATTTATTCCAAATATTTGATATTTTGGCCTCCTCTTTGGATCTGATCTTGTTTTTGATCACGTTTCTCCTATTCCGCAATAGGGCTCTGGTCCCATTAAAGGTGACGTTGCTCCTATTTTTGCTTGGGAGTCTGCTTTTTCGTTGCCCTGGATTCGTATATGCCCTGGTTCCCAATCGAGTGACACTTTGTTATACTTGCGCAGCTTATTCAGTCTGCTCACACATTGCCATACCAGTTTTGAGCTGATGGAGTAGGAACTTAATGCATTAAGTGCAGGTAACTATCTGACTTGATTCCAATGTTTTGGTTGGTGTGATTTTTTTCGAGATTACGCTCTGCGCATTTTCCTGTTGCATTAACCTCCGCCCGGAAAATGCTAGTGGATTACCCATCAGAACGGAGAGTTTGGTTCTAGTCCCAAAAACTACTGCACCGGTCCCCTCAGTTGTTCTAGATCCATCAGTAGACCACTTGATGGCATTTGCCTTGAGTGTGCAGTTAAAGTTCTCACCTACCCATTCTTTTTGGAACTTAACTCCGTTGTGAAGTTTTTCTCGAAGTTATATTTTTTGATCATACCATCATACAATCTCTAGGATTGTCCAAGAGTTTAGTTCCTGTATACCTAAGAATCAAATATCTTTCCCTAGATCATATTGTTACGTTTAAAAACAACCGCCTCGGTTTTCAGTTTTATCAAGACTCAATCTTGTCGTGTTTCCCTGCCGATCCCGAACCCTAAGTTCAGCAGGGGTTGATCATCGGCACGTTTACCGACTCAACACAAATCAATTATTGTCATATTGCAGTTTGATTGACCCAAATAAACACTAGTAAGGTGATATTACTGGCAATCGATGTGAACAAGACAGTTGAAGTACATAGAGTTCATCGTACGACGATTTTTTCTGCTAGGTATGGGCGGAAGTACAACGCTATTATTTTCCCCGGCCCAGTAGCCTCATTGGCAAATCTCAAAATGGAGCTTTGACTGAGTTTTCTACTACAGCATGTAATGGACTTAAGTTGATAATGACTTCAATTTCTGCTGTGGGGCAGGTTCCCATTGCTCCGGTGATGCATAAGCATGCCAGCGTTTGTATCTTTTCAAGTGATTTCCTAGTTGTTACTAGTTCGGTTCTCTTGTGCCATGCAATCGTCCTATGGGTAGTAATGGTTCTAATCATCATGGTATACAATATACATCCAACTCAGGATGTTTGGCTTGCATGCCATGTTTTACTTGCAAGTCTCTTGCATTTGCATATCATAAGTGCTTTAGTGGCTTTCCCGACTCTTAGCTCGACATGTTTGTAAGATCTATGCAATATCCTCTGGCGTAGCATCCTGGTGGTTGAAAATTTCAATTATTTCATGAACCGTTCTGTTCTTTTCTATCAGTGTACAAAAGTTTTTTGTGTCAACTACTGAATATATGCAAGAACATAATGTGCTTGGCTGCTTCTTCGTATTTGGGGGTACTTGCTGAATATATCCTCTCAGCAGTTTTTCCTCTTCCAAGTTTACAGAAATAGATAGAACTTTCGGCTGATGCTAAGGCTGACCGAAGTACCAAAAGGTAAACGTCTTTCTCGACCACAAAACCAGCATCAAATTGCTTCACTGCATAATGCGATTGCAGTGTTGACAATTAGAACATCGGCATCATCTTTAACTTATTTAAATGATACTACGTTATCCATATCCAATCAGGTAAAATCAGAACAGAGCGGTTCATGAAATAATAAAGATTTCCAACCAACAGAAGCTATGGCGAGACAGGAGTACGCTTTCTTGTAGTTTTATAAGGTAGCAACATGGATAAAGATAATGTGGAAGCGATTCCTTTCTAACGCTTCGCCAAATCTACGCTTAGAAGCAAATTTAACAGGCCCCGGGCGGCACTTTGTTGGGCGCGGCAATTTCCGAGGATATATCAACATTAGATTTGAATGCCTATTCTGTTATTTTTTTCATCCAGCGAATTAATTTGAACAATTTTCAGGGGTACCACTGCCCGAATTCCCTCTTAAAATTGTCGCGTTCAACAACTATCAAACTCATAGCAACATGAATCTAATAAAGCATACACCTGCAGACGGTGGCAACATTATTTTCTAGAATCAGTCTTTCAATTCCAAACATGTCTGCTTTTCAACTGACTCCAAAAAAAGCATACTTTCTTGCAATTCCAATATTTCACGAAAAAAATAGGTCATAGTGGTGCCCAAATTACTTACAAATAGCAGGACTTGACTTTCACCAATGCTCGCAAAAAATAAATGCATTTCAGAGCTTTCTGACAGAACACCGAGAAGAATTGGTTGAAGATTCTTTTAAATATTCTAAGAATCTGTATCAGAACCTTGGCAGTTCAATGCAACCTCCCAGAAAATTACAAAAAAAAACACGTTGTTGGTGATGGAAATAGAGACGCAGCTCTTTCCCACAACAACGAGTTACGGCGGAAATTATTTTCTTCCTTGGATAGGGTCAGCTACGGAATTTAGCCTACAGTTTTGACTTTCATACGACGGTCAAACTTCTGGGTATTAAATATGACAGCAATATAGAAATTCTGCAACTAATGAGCATGAAATTAATAAAGAATAATTTGAAATCGAACGTTCATCAGACAAACAAAATATTTTATTGAATACAATCTCACTTGAATTACTCATAGGGACGTTGATTTTGACAGATCGTAGCGGCCATATTGTTTCTCTTACTTTCTGTTAAAATATTGTCTTCTAATCAGTCACTAAGGACAAATCATAATGGCAAGTTACAGGGTCGAGCAACACGTGCAAATGATAAAGCTTTATTATCAAAATGGGTGTTCTCTAGTACCAACGATGCTCATGTTGCTCCTCTTTAGCGATTATTCCCATTTTTGGATGAATGGTTATGTGAATAAGCAATATTGCCAGATTTGGGACGACACCAACCCACGCGAGATTCACGAGGTGCTAATGTATCCAAATAAAGTTACAGTTATGGTGTGGTTTGAGATGGAGGCGTCATCGATCCGTACTTTTTCCAAAATGTTGCTGGCCAGGCCATCACCGTCAACGGAGATCGCTAGAGGTCGATGATCACCAACTTCGTGTAGCCTCAATTGGATCATATGGACACCGAAGACATATGGTTTCAATAGGATGGCGCTACGTGCCACACAGCTCAAGACATAATCGACATTCTGCACGAGCGGTTTTATAGCATGGTTGTCTGGCAACGAGGCGACGTGAATTGGCCACTAAGATCGTGTGATTTGACCGCTTTAGATTTTTTTGTGGGGCTTTCTTAAGTCGCAGGTCTATGCGAATAAACCGCAAGCCACCGCGGCCCCAAAGACAACATAATCCGTGCCATCGATCAAATTCAGCCTGATTTATGCACCAAAGTCATCGAAAACTGGACCTTTCGAATACACGACACCCCAGCGAAGCCGCGGCGTCCATTTAAACGATGTTATATTTCACACATAATATCATTGATAAGGATCTCACATAAAGACAATACCTTATTGATATATCATATACAACTTTTTTTATTCAATTTTAAAATCGATCCGCCCTTAATGGAAAACCCCTTTATAATGCAATCAACAATGCAGGTTGTGAGAGAAGCTTCTCAAAATTAAAACTCATATAAAATTATTTCTGATCCGCGATGAGCACACTGGGTTTAACACATTTAGGTATTCTGGCTATAGAAAAAGAAGAACCGAATCCATCCATACTGAAATTATAGTCACGGATCTTGCGTTAATGTAAGCCCGAAGAAAAATTTTAAGAAGTTTTCTTTTTTTTATATCTACGTTAATTAAAAAAAAACTGATTGAAACTAAATCTAACACAATTATTTTTTCATTTACGTATAAGCCATTTTTGTATAGAAATCTGTATGTATTTATTTATGCTCAAACTTATTCACTTAATGAAATTTATTTAACGTAATAATTGATTTATAAACGTGAATTAAAAATCCTATTGTCAAAAAAAAAACTGAATTACAAAACGAAATTAAATCCTGTTTTCAATGTAATATGAATTAGCGTTACGATTTGACGTTCTGAAAGTGATCGCAATCTTGCTGGAGTTGTAGGATTTACTGGTCATGGCGGCTTAATTTGCGAAATTCTGGTTGCCAGTCAAAATTTATGAAGCAGAAAATATGAGACATATACAATATCAAAAATAGTTCCGAAACAAGAAAAAAGTGATACAGTTTTTCATTAAAAACAGAAAAAAAATTTCTAACTTTGTATTGGTGACTCCTTCATTCAAATGGTTATGTCAAAATAATTGAAACGTTCGATCTCAGATAAACTGTGGTATGTTTTTTTTTTTAGCTATTTTTACTTGCTTACTTTTATTAAGCTGCAAAAAGCATGATCAAATTTTAGGAGATAAGACGGTCATTACGGGTTAATATTTGGAAAAGCGGTATATTTTTCTATTAATCAGCACCGACTTAGTCAATAAATGTATGAATACAAATTTAATCTATGAGTTACAATAAAAATATTTCATAAAAAGGTTAAATTCGCGAGTGCTGTACATACATATTCATTTGAGAGTGGTAAACATTTTTCATTGCACCAGCAAAAAGTAATCAAGGGCGGCTAATATTGGTTCTGCCACGGGAGGCAAAAATCCAAAATGTAGTAGAAATTAATTTTTGTAACGCTCTAAAATCATAAATTACTACTCCTTAATTTAAAAATAAATATGCGATATACTTTTCGCCTTTACCTTTGCTTACGAAAATTAAAATACGGTTTAATGATAATATTCTGATTATTGCCCACATTTACGCAAATATTTTAAAGAGAGTATTCATGCAAACGTCTGGGGAAAATTATATCTTTCTGCAAATCGGAAAATTATCTCGTTGCATGAATACAATTAATGATTATAATAAGAATAATAAAATAAAACTTAACGGAAATTAAGTTTCCGCATTTTTTTCCAAATAGTGCAAATTCACGGAGCTCTAACTCCTAACATATGTGTGCTACAAAAAAATATTGAACTGTAGTAAATCTTATCCTCTTTAATTTTGTAGAAATACCTTCTGTCGTGAAAGCCACCGTTTTTGAGTTATTATCAAAAAAACAAATTTTTGTACCTAAAATCAAAGATAACGGCTCGAGCGCATCCGCTTGGACGTAGAAAACTTTGATTTTTCATTAAGGCCAAAAGCCTAACACACATACAAAAAAATCTCTACTAACCCACGTTTTGCATTCAAAAAACCCCCACGTACTGGACTATTGGGATTAATTTGGGATCCGAGAAATTTTAGACAAAACGTTAATAATTTCTTCAATGCTCAGTTTTTAAGATCGAGGAGAAAATAAAACGTTATACGTTTTGATTTATATCCTACAAATATTTTAAATGTGATGGTTTGGATAAATGGATGTTTGTTGCTCAATCACGGCTGAACTAATTTGGATGAAAATTGGCACAGAGATAGATTATAGTCCGGAACAGCACACAGGCTTCTTTTTGTCCCGGTAAAATGTATGTTTCCCGTAGATAGATTTGTTTTAATTTCGCAAACAGCACATATAACATATATATTCATTGCACAAATACAACATAGCTTTTTGTATTCACCAGAAGCCAAAACCACACACACATACACATACATACACAACATGAAGCTGCCGTTCCTGAGTCCAATCCAGTGTTCCGGGAAGCCAAAGCAACATAAAAGCTCTACATCAAATCAGTAGTACAGAGTATAGACAAGAAAGCTGTTTTGTTTTAGTTCAGGGACGCATATAAGCTTAAATTTGTAAGCACTTAAATACATTTTCTCTTGTGTAAAACGAAACAGGTGCCAATGAATGTGAAATTAAATTGACTGTCGGGGACGCTTGAATTTTTTTTTTTTTATTATTTATTTAGAACAATTGTACAAATAAAACATAGTCTTTTATAGTACATAAAAATAAAGGATAAGTGAATAAATACATTGAAAATATATAAAAAAAAAAAGAGAAAAAAAATATAAAGTTATTGATTTAATGCTAAATTATGAATGGAATCTTAAATTTACAAATTAAGGAAATTGGAAGAGATATTAACAATAAAAAAAATATGCTTAAAAAAATAATAATAATTAAAGAAAAGTGTAGAAAATAACGTATAAAGAAAAAAAACAGACCAAAAGAAGATAATAAAGGATAGAGAAAAAGAAAATTGAAAAAAGGACAAGAGAGTTATTTATCCTTAATATAGGGTTTTCCAATAAGAGGTGTTATTTTGATATTCAAAAAAAAGAACTGCGTTGTTGAAGCGCGTATCGTTCCATTTTTATTAATAGCGTAGTTTCTACTTGTCAAATGTCAAAAAATGACAGCTTCAAAAGTGACAGCTACCGAATTAGCGGGCTATTCAAAATAACACCTCTTATTGGAAAACCCCTTACAAGACAGGGAGTTTAGAAAAGTTATTATATTTTAATCGATGAAAAATGCACGAACGCGGCAGTTTTGAATGAGCTAGCTCCTATTATTTTTCTTATGACCATGAGAAGCGAATTCCAAAGTTTGGTAACATGTATATAAAATAGACGAGAGGAGTTTAAATAAACAAAGTAGGGTATAACAAGATTTAAAGTTCTGTTTGACTGGGCCAGTTGCAGTTTTTCGTACAGATATACTGTCAATCTGATGTTAATAATTTTATGCATAAAAATACAGCATCTTAAGTCAAGAAATTGCTGAAAAGTACAACCGAGGACTAATTAATGATAGTGTGAAATGTGTTCGTATCGACGCAGCCCATACGCATAACTAATCATGTCATTGAATGCAACTAGTAATTTATGTAGAGAGTGGGAGTCAATGTTGTTTAATGACTGGAGATTTTTATGACTAACAAAACAAACTACTCGACCGATCATCATGTAATTTTGTACACATATTGTCAGGGCTAGGGTAATAGTAAAGAACAAGAGTTCCTTTTATCAAAAAAAAAAAAATTATAAATAAATTATTCTTGGAAAATAGCTTATGTACTTTACACATAAAAACGTTGTTTTAAAATATATAAAACATATTTTCATTTTGTTTTTAATCAATATATAAAATATTAGTATATCCGACAGTTAAAATATGTATTATTATATTCCTGAAACTGTGCGTTTGTTATAACTTCACTTCTAGTTCGTATATCTGTTTTCGTTCGATGTATCTTTTCATCATATAGTACATGTGCAGTTACGGGACGAGAGTCGGCTAGGTTTCCTAGGTCGGGGTTAGGAATTAGTAGCAAAACAAATTTATATTGCGCGTTGCTCAAGAAAAACTCACAAAAAAGTTGTAATTATATAGTGAATTCCAGCTACAACGTATCATCATAAAAGATAAAATAAAAAAAGCTAATTATTGCCAATGCGATCACCAAACAAGGTCCACATAAATAAGAACAAAAAACAATTCGAATCTTTAGTGTGAATCTTAAGTATGCCGTGTACTAGGTAATGCTAGTAATACTCACCATGCTCTGATGCAGTAAACGCATAGCTTTGCATGGTCATTTTCCACCATGTGAAGGTCTGTCAATACAAAAAATATAAATGCACGACTGGATCGTACGGACTTGCTCTTGTAGCTACCCACTGACGCTGTTAATAGGTATAGGAAGTGTAGTTATCCTATTCAGGCTTAAAGCCGATGTAGGTAAGATTGCCTTAGTATAATGAATTGTCGAATGCATGATTCAAGAAGTAGTTATACATAATCTAGGTACCTACCTAAAAATATATATATTTAAGTGGATTTTAATTATGTAAATAAGGAGGGTAATATGTATCTTCCTATATAGATGGTATGTAACTATGTGCATATGTATATATGAAAGTGAATGTTGTGTAGGTAAATAAAAATAGATTATTTTTTAAATTATAAGAACTGCCAAAACCATCACTTTAATCGATTTTTTCGCAAAACCAAGAACACCATTAGATGCGACGGACAATGAAAATCTTATAAAAAAAGTATTTCGAAAATTGTAGAACGGGTTTTGATGAAATCCTGTTTTTTATTTTTTTATTCTTTTAACACAATTTTTTTTTTTTTGAAATTTTGGTATGTAGTTGTGTAGTAATGCATGTGAATGTTAAATTTAAAATTATTGTTTTTGATTAGTTTAAAAAAAAAAATGATTTTTCAAAAAATAAAAAATTAATTTTAATAAGAAAAAAAAGTCATTTTGATACGCAGAATTAGTTTTGGTACCTAGATCTTGTCGGATATAAAATTTGACAGAAATCCAATGTACCGTTACCGAGAAAGCCAAAAATCTGTAAGAGTTAAGCTCGGTAGATGAATAAAGCAAATAAACTAAAAATAAGATTTTCCTTCACGGTTATATGGCAATTCAATTTTCTTTCTCAGGAATGCCAAAATAATCACACATACCACATACGCTTAAGCCGCTTATACTGCAGGTCGTTATACATACAGACGGGCAGACTAACAGGCAGACAGACATTTTTTGTTGATTACTTTTTTAGGGTTCTCTATGATCGAAATATCATGTTTGATCGTTAAATTTTTTTTACAAATGCATAACTTGCATTATAGTATACCTATAATCGCAAGTAAAAAAGAATAAAAAACTTACTTGCAAAACAAATCTAATAAGATCTCCTTAACACGGAGTAGACAAGTCGATCGGCATTGAGTTTCTCTTTCTAAATTATGTCACTGAACTTGAGCATATTAACTTGATCTTGTCTTTATTTATTTTAATGAATTTAAGTATATGCAAGTATAGAATAAAATAATAAAACAAACAATTTTTTTGGAAAAGAATAAAATTCGTTCCTTACAGTTTTTTTTTAATTAATTGTACAATACATTATTTAACACTTTACTCGTAAGCATATATCTACGAAAGCAAAAACTACGTTATTTTGTAGGGAATTTTGTGTATGGTATTTCAAATTAAGTGTGAACTGCATATTGTATTGTATTCACTCGAACCACAAGAATTAAAATTGAAAAGCAAATATTTTGATCAAACACGTATTGAATATGTATAACATAGATGCTGATTTAGAAAATGAAGATGAAGCGTAATAGGGACATCCTTAATCATTCGGGAATCGGGGGAACTTCTGGAAGGCATTTGACGCAGACCATGCTTAGGTGGCGAAAATAAAAGTTTTTCTTCACAAAATCGCATGGGGTTTTCTCCGTCTATCCTCTGCTCTTGAAAAAATGTGGCAACTAGTATGAAAATAGAAGATCGTTCAGAAAAAAAATGTTGGGCCTACATTATAAAAGACCTTTTTACGAGGAAGTCTCCGCCAACTACTCGAAAACGGCAAATTTCTTCCAAAAATGCAAAGGGCATTCGAAATAGATATGCAGATTATATTTTGCACCGAAAGATGTTAAATGTCATCTAAGCTCCTAAAGAATCATCTAAGAGCTCTGCCGGCTCAATTAGTTTGTCGTTTCTAAATATTATTTTGTTCGTTGTTGGCGGATTGAAATGACAAAAAATAATGACTGGTGATAAATACAACCTTGGGTCAGCGATTAGTTTGGCATGAATAGGAATAAATTGAAACCATTCTTTTATATATTAAAACCATAATACTATCATCCCTAGAATTTTTTAGTTGAACCCCTAGCCAAGTTCCAATATTAGTTTGGAAGCAAAAAGTTTGTGAACTAAGTTAAGCGGAAATTTAAAAGCAGAAAAGTTGTTATTGTATCTCTTTAAAGAATATGTTTTTTTCGTGTGCCTTTGAACTCAAGAAGAATATAGGCAGTTGAATTTGATATTTGAAGTTTATGCGAGTATATGCATATACACAAGCCACTATTATGATTGGGTTGCGTATTAAGATAGAATATTGCTCCATATAGTAGGTACAAAGAATGCTTATAAACGGTGATTTTTTAAGAGCTTGGTTTTTGAAAATTCAAAAAACCACAGAAACTTGTAAAAAGTGAATGAAATTTTTATTTGGATCGATAAATCAATTTCTGCCATTTACTTTTTAAAAATAATTTGACTTAAATGTTGCCGCGGCTACGCTTCAGGTGGTCCATTCTGAAGGTCCAATTTTGGCAAACTTTTTCACACATTTCGGCCGGAATCTCACCAATGACGCGTTCAATGTTGGCTTCCAAAGCAGCAATCGTGTTTGGCTTGTCCCCATAGACAATAGACTTAACATAGCCCCACAAAAAATAGTCTAACGGGGTCAAATCACATGATCTTGGTGGCCAATTGACTGCGCCAAAACGTGAGATCAACTGCTCACCAAATTCGCCTCTCAATTGATGCATGGTTTCGCGTGCAGTGTGGCATGTGGCACTGTCCTGTTGGAACCACATGTCGATCGAGTTCAATTCTTGCATTTTCGGCAAAAAAAATCTGTTATCATCGAACGGTACCTTTCTCCATTGACCGTAACCCTGCGGCCTTCATCGTCCTTGAAGAAGTACGGCCCAATGATGCCGCCTGCCCATAAACCGCACCAAACAGTGAATTTTTCGGGATGCATTGGTAGCTGCTGAATTGCCTCTGGCTGCTCTTCACTCCAAATACGGCAATTCTGCTTATTCACGTATCCATTTAGCCAAAAATGAGCGAAAAAAAAACGGACGTAGCTTGCGAAACACATTTTTCACAGAGCACGAATTTTGATAATAAATTTCAATAATTTGCAAACGTTGTTCAGGCGTAAGTCTATTCATGATGAAATGGCAAACAATACTGAATCGAAATGTCAAATGTTCGTGGAATTTGTCATGTGTGATCTGTCAAAAATATAAACGTCAAAAACCAAGTAGCAAAAAATCACCCGTTATATAACATACGGAAGGTACATACGGGTACAGCATTAAACACACACATTGGAGGTAATATCTTCCCAGTGGAAATTTCAAAAAATTCATGCATGAATCACCAACTTCATCATCAATGAGTGGAAGCTACATCCCATGAATTTGGTATGAAAACATTGATGAATTTAACACGGGGCTGTCATAGGCGTTCACCAAGTGAATTTCGGGGTGAATATTTAATAGTGAAATCACGAATTAGTGGTAACTAGTTTATTCATAAGCTAATTATATGTGATGAAAAATGGCGCGAACGGTAAGCTGTGAAATCACTAGTTGACTTAGAGTTGCTTATTCAGCTGGTGAAAAATGGCATGAATGCTCATCTATTAATTCACTCTGTTAATGTAACTCGTAAATTCGCATATGAACTTTATATGATGAAAAATGCCATGAATGTTCAATTATGGATTTTATAAGGTAAATCCCGTATGATACCTACTTCTTTTTTTTCCTCATTTTGTATGCATTAAATAACATGAAAGTGTCAGTTTTCTGTGAAAGAGGATTACGTTTTTTTAAGACTACAGAAATATTGTATACTCGTATGTATATTATACCACCAAACATCATTTTATTAACTTAATTCGACGATTATTCAATAATATAAACATTCAATTAAGAAAAAAATACATTTAGCTAATAATAATTTAAATGTAGATAAAATCTTGATGCGAAAGTAAACCTTATCAATAATTGATTCTTATAAATATGATCTGATGTCGGTGTTAGCAATTCATTTTGTTAATTCTGCTGCGTAGGTTTTGCACTTTCAGTCGACAGCATTACGTATTGAGTAGGTATAATGCGCTAAAAGAAATATTAGCATTTTTAAATTTTGTTTTGAATAAAGTCGAAGAAATACCCACCAGTCGCCAAATATCTTAGGTTAATAATTAAAAACTTTTAGCTGGCTCAATACAATTTCTGAACAAAGAAAAACATTTTGATAAAATGTTGCTGTGTTAAATGATGATAATGATCGCGAACAAAACTGGAATTTCTGGTTTATATGTTTTTTTTCACTTTCTCTACAAAAAAACCACGAACTAATGTCATGACCAGTGAAGACTGACTACTGAGCGCATTTCTCGCGACAGGTAGAAAAAAGGCAATGTTCGTCGCTCTTCTCATTTTAGATATAACCTCTTTTTTTAAGGCTTTTTTGCATTTCTTTATTGTTCTCGGGAAGAAAACAAAACAACCACCGCACCGCAGAGAACCAAACATCATAAGCGAACTCATGAACCTATGCATTACCCTTCATCAGTGGAATCATCGTTTATGATTTTGTAACTGAAAATGTAGTGAATTGTAAGCATTCAATTCATTTGAATTTAGTTAACTGATGAAAAAATGTGCAACCGTTTTCTTATGAAATCATAACATTCTACTCATCAATGGAAATAGTCGATGAATCCATTGATGAATTCACCAACAAAATTCATTGATGTCGAAATTTCCTACTGGGTTGAGACTTTATATTTTCGTTCTAGTTTGCGCATTTCAGGAAAAAATTTGTTTCAAAGAATTTGGTAAGCAAGAGCGCAATAATATGATTGAAATAAGTGTGTTAGGTAGGAAATATTTTGTACATAGGTACAATTTTATTTTATTATAGATAAAGTACCTAAGTTCCTACCTACGCCCTACATATGTAAATACATACATACGTACTTTGTTACCTATATATTGCATATTGTTTTTTGTTCAAAGTTTCCAATTTATAGGTAGTATGTAGACACTTAAGTACATGTGCTTATTTTTATTTATTTGTTATGTAGTTAGGTGGTACATAAACCTACCTTTCTAATCCGACTTTGATGAAACTTGAATACATTTTTTCTAGAAGGCAAAATGTCTTTTAATACCTATGTTTCGATTCACATAGCTACCTACTGTTTTTTGAAAAATGACACATTTTTAGTTTTTGTTTGCACTTTGTTATAAAAGTGTTATATTGATTTGTGTCATTTTTGTGATTACACCTACGGTTAACTCATGCGTTTTTTTTAGTTTAAACTCTTTTATTCTTTTTTTGTGGATATTTATGTGATTCAATTTTCAAAAATTGAGAAGAATAGATTTTATAGTTAATTCAGTTCTGATGATTAAGCAAACAAATTTATTTTTATTTTTCAAAATGAAGTTATTTAAAACAAATCTAACTTTAAAAATAAATAAAATAAACATTTATACCAATTGTAAAATAAACAGTAGATGACGATTTGTCATTGTTTAATTTCCCACTATTCGCATAACTTGTAACTTATCTACCATCATTTCCTGTACAAATCTGCAATTTTTTATCTGAATCTCGAACTGGATGAGACGTGTACCTTCATTATCATTTAGTAATTTTAATAAATTGTAGTTCCTAAAGATCTTAAACTTGGTGGTTTTAATTTCCGAAATCATCATCCATTCAATTTTGGAATGAATTCCGAAGAGAAGCAACATGGCTTTTTTTTAATAAAAACGTTATGACTTGTATGAGAAATATTCTGTTATCATTTCAATTTGAAAAAAGCATTTTTGGTGCATTTTTGTATGTTTTTCTTGAGTTATGCCACTTTATCCATTTACTTATTTTTCCGTATTTATACGATTCAATTTGCTAAAAGTATTGCAAAACAAATTTACAATCAACACAACAGTATGTTATGAATTTTGTGTTATGAACAAAATTCATTATAAAAGATACATACCTACATGTTTTATAAATTTTATTCAAGAGTTCCCACTTTTATAGAATTCTGTTATGAACCATCGAAAACAGCTAGGTATGCAGTATTGGGGTGGTTCTTGTTCTCTGGCGGATACTTGAAGTACCTGCTTTTCCTGCCTATTGTTAATTTACAACGAATATACAATGAAAAGAATTAAATGTAAAACAAATCGCCAGACTTAACGGGTATAGGGAAATTTTTATAGATCGTATAATAAAAAACATACGGACAAAATAGAAAAACATACATATTTGACTTTGTTTTTACAAAACTATATCCTTAACAAACAAAACACACGTGTCGCTTCTCCCAAAATGTCTATAAGGTATCTATTTCTAAGATACTATATTAGCTCCCGGTACTACTTCGTTACTGTTGGTTGGATTGCCAACTCTCGAAGATGTTTGAAGAACCCATGTTACCAAGTCTTCCATTGCCTTCTTAGAACAGGTTCTCGAAATTGTCTTTCAACACAATATTTTGGACCATTGTTAATAGGTCTGATGGTTTTTGGGAGAATTCAAATTTGCCAAATGCCTATGAACCACTTTAAAAATTGTTTGTTCATCAGCCGCACTTAGGTCTGTATCAGAATAAATTCTCATTTGCTTTTTGACGGTATTTGATTCTGGTTCTTACCTAAAGATGCGAGGTATTACAAGAACTTCATAATTGCCCATTGCAATTTAAAATGTTTCTCTAATTATGTTCAGTAATAAAGAATGTTCCTCTTTCGTATAATTATAAACTTTTCTTTTCCTTGTTTCCATTTTAAGGTTTATTATATTAAACAAATTTTCGAAATGTACATAACATATTCATGGTCATTTCTTGTAGACTTTGTACAGGTAGGTTTTAGTTACAACATACGAAATTCTTATGTAAATGCCTTTGAAAGAGTAGAAAGGTATAATAATGGTATAAGCGAGGTAAATTTAGATTACCATAAGCAGAACGTTGCGAGTTTTCCGTGAGTACCAAGAACTTATGTACTTTAGTTAATTTTACTCAAACTAACTTAAAGAGCTTTTTTCTATTAATTGAGGGTGGCAGTGGATATAGTGGTTGACTGCTAACTTAGACGTGTGGGTTCGATCCCCAAGCTAGGCAGCATTGTTTTCTATACTTCCAATTTTAATTGGATACCGCCCGTGGATTAGATAAAGAGACACTTATGACGTAATTCTCAAATCGACTGTGCCAACAAAAAAAAAATCTTTCCTATCTTTCTATTCCTTCTAACTATTGCCGACCAAAAAATACGTTTCTTCTTATGTCGGGCACCTATTATCTCTTAACATTAACAGGCGCCCGACTGCTAGGGGTGGTCGACGTTACATGTCATTACCCTACTTAGTGGTACATATACGTGTTATTTTTTATTATTTTATTATTTTTTATTACCTATTTGAAGTTTCATAACAGAAAAATTATTCGATATTATAAAAATGTACTGTGAACCATTGTATAAAGGTATAGGTACTTTTGCCTACCTATAAAAACAATTCTTGGGCATATGTACATACATAAGTATAGTAAATTCTTATTCCAGACCACGATGATTCCCAGAACTAAATACACAAAGTTTTAGATTTTTTTAAGAAGTAAAATTTATTAAATTTACTAAATGATAACGAAGGTACCTTCACGTCTTATAAAAATGATGTACGATATATGAGTTGCATATGTAGAAACTCGGTGCTATTAGGAATACGAAGGTAAGTGTTTCTTTCATTCTGGCTAGCGAAATAGACATAAGGTGTGATCTACATAATGTGAATAAGTATGAAACTAGATTGCTATACCAAATAATTATGAAATAAATTCCCTATTATGTAGGTACCTATAAGCATCGATTTGAAATCAATTGTGTATCCCCTGACAAAATATTATACCTCATTTAGATGAGGCATAAACATTATGGTTGCTAATGAATGAAGTCTATATACTCGTACGTACACATATAAATTAAAAACTTAGTTCATTAATGCTACAATATACTTTACCCAGCAAACATTTTAATTCATAAATGAACGATAATTAATTCATAAAAGTGAAGAAACCGGCCGAAAAAGAATTCACTTTTTATGCAATTTGAATCCTTTTACCTGGGCTCTTAGGCACTAATTTGAATCATTGTAATGATTCATTTATGATCTGAAAATTCGTCATTTAAATGAACGTATATAAGAACTCCATATATTCATTTAAATGATTAATGCCTGAATCTTTTCTAAATCATAAAAATAATTCCAATAAAATTCAATTAAGTGAAGGATTTCTAAGTATATACCTTCATTTTAATTAATCGTACAGGAGTCATTTTTGCGATTCAGAAAAGTTTCAGGGATAAATCATTTAAAGGAATATATGGAACGGTTATATACGTTCATTTAATTGCAGAATTTCCAGATCATGAATGAATCATTAAATGATTCAAATCGGTGTCTAAGAGCCCAGGTAAAAGGATTCAAATTGCATCATAAGTGAATTCAATATTTCTGATTCATTTATGATTGAATATTTCATCGGTGAGCCTCTGGAACATTTTTTGATTTGCCTCTTGTTTGGCTTTTATAGCTTCCAGGACTTCTTAATTGTTACACGATGCTATAATTAAAGAAATGATTTTTATATTTCTAAGAAAATTTAACACCATTTTTTACATACTTTTATGTTTTATCATTTGCTTTTTTATATATATTTTTTTGTTAAGTAAGTAGGTACCCATTTACTATTAAAACACAAGCTGATGGTTATATACCTATCTAAACCGATCTTTCGAAAAACTTTTCCGAACTGATAATCGACTATGCAAACGAAACTTTTGTCATTACAATGACCCGTCATCATTACCACTTGGTAAAAATAAAAATAAAAGGATGAACAAAAAAGGATCTCCATATGAAGGATCCAACAACAAAATCTGAGTGTTGTTTGTTTTTGACACAGAATACATATCTCTTTGTGTCTCTCTGGTAAGAATTTGTAGGATCTTTGTATATGTTCATAATTCATTCAAAAAACTGAAGGTTTCCTGAATATTACTCTTCATTTTTGGTGATTAGAATCTGAATCTTCAGATAAATGTTTGCTGGGTAATAACATCTGCACTACTACATTTTAAAACTTCAAATTCACAATCATATCTCTCACAAAAACTCCCACTCCACTATAGCTAAATAGGTATGTATTATTAGTATTCGCATAAAATTTATAAAATATTTGGGGTTTCTCCACACCCCACTTAATTTAAAACAGTTTGTTGTGTCAAATTAAATAAGGTTTATTATTATTAATATTATGTATTTATAACCTATTCGTTTTAAAAATAAATCATAAAAATAGAGCATAGAGGTACCTATAGCACAGCTTAGTGCCAAAAATTCATATTTTGCTTAAGAGAAAAAGTATAACCATATTTATGAGCCTTACAAAAATCAAAAAAAAAATATTCAAGATATTTTGCAAAATAATTTTGGAATCTAAAAATAGACAACTTCAAAATACCTATACATATGTATATGTATATTAATAGGAATAAGGAAACAATATTTTGAAAATATTACCATTTTACATAACGGGTTTTCCAATAAGAGGTGTTATTTTGAATAGCCCGCTATTTCGGTAGCTGTCACTTTTGAAGCTGTCATTTTTTGACATTTGATAAGTAGAAAATACGCTATTAATAAAAATGGAACGATACACGCTTCAACAACGCATTGAAATTATTAAAATTCACTATAAAAATGGTGAAAATTTGGCAGAGACGGTTCGTAAAACTAAAACATTTTTGGGTCGTCGTGAAGCACCTTGTCGGACCGCAATACAGAAATTGGTGGACAAATTCGAGCTGTTGGGACAAGTTAGTGATGTGAAGAATAAAACCCGTGCACGTCGCTCAAGAACAACTGAGAATATTGCTGTTGTAGCCCAAAGTGTTGAAGAAAACCCAGGTTTGTCCATTCCTCGTCGTTCTTTGGAATTAGGCATTCCACAAACGTCATTACACCGTATTTTGCATAAAGACTTGGGTCTTAAGGCTTATAAAGTTCAGTTAACACAAGAACTCAAGCCGGCTGATCATCAACAACGTCGTGTCTTTGCTGATTGGGTCCTTGAAATGCATGAAAATGAACCGGAATTTCATCGAAAAATCATCTTGACTGATGAGGCCCATTTCCACCTCGGAGGCTACGTCAACAAGCAAAACTGTCGCATCTGGGGCTCGGAAAACCCAAGAGTTATTGTTGAAAAGCCTCTCCATCCTCAACGCGTGACTGTTTGGTGCGGTTTATGGTCCCGCGGGGTCATTGGACCTTACTTTTTCGAAAATGAGGCTGGAGCAACAGTTACGGTCAATGGATTGCGCTATCGAGAGATGATTAATGATTTTGTATATCCTGAATTGGATGGTATTGATCTGGACAACGTTTACTTTCAACAAGACGGCGCTACGTGCCACACAAGCAATGAAACCATCGATCTTTTACGGGAAAAGTTTCCGGACCGTGTTATCTCTCGAAGAGGTGATCACAATTGGCCACCGAGATCTTGTGATTTAACACCTTGCGAATTCTTCCTTTGGGGCCACGTGAAAGATAAGGTCTACGCCAACAGCCCAGCGTCGATTCAAGACCTCAAAGATGAAATTCGTGAGGCTATCGATGACATAGGGCAGCCACTTTGCGATTTGGTTATGGAAAATTTCATGAAAAGGATATGGTCCTGTAAGCGTGGTCTTGGCGGCCATTTGGCTGATGTTGTGTTATATTATTAACGGCATACCTTCCTCTTTATAATGAAATAAACATCCGATCACTTATCTCCAAAAATGCCATTTTCTTTGAATATCAAAATAACACCTCTTATTGGAAAACCCATTATTACAAAACAAAATATTTTTTACCCACCTACATCCTTAAATTGCCACATTTTTATAAGAAAATAACCTGCTTGGTAGCAAATACCTATGTATCTATGTAAAAAAAAGTCTATACAAAACCTCCAAATTAAAAGAAAACACCAAAAATTGTGTCTGGACGCAGTAATGCAACTTGAAGAAAAAAATTTTCATATCTCCCCCTCGAACTGCTATAAGCTGTTCTTCTTATTTATTTTTTTTCTTTTAACTTCTTTCTTTTAACTTTCCTCAAGGTCGCCCTAGATAGGTTTGTTTGGGAAAACTAAAATATTTTTTTCTAGCCAAAAACCCAAAAATGTTTTTTATTGTTTTTGTTTTTATGAAATCATTGAATAAATAGGTAGGTGTACCTAGGTGTAATGTTGAATAGAAACAGTTTTATTAGATATGTCTTTTATAACTTAATCGTTTATTTCCGAAAGGCAAACTGTAACCTATAAAAAATAAGCGCGCGAATAATTATTATTTTCTTGTTCAATGTTCCACAGATTAAAGGTGGAAACACATTTGATATTTCATTGTGGATGCTACGTTTCCTCCCCTTCTCCAGACAATGCGTTAGTATATTCATCTAAGTATTTTGGAGGTCGCGAGTACGTTTTGATGTTCTTGGTTCTACTTGTGGCGCCTCTTTTGTTTTAGTATTTCCTGAATGGGTTGGTTCGGTTTGTCGGGCTTTTACTGTTGGTGTGTTGAATGTGACAGCTGTTTTTATATTTGCTATTCCATTTGTTTTTTTAGTTTCCTTGGTATCGACGGACTCAAGAATCTCTTGATGATGGTGATTGCTTCCTGGAGATGGAGATGGTCGTGATCGCTGTGTACTTGGCTGCCGTTGTCGTTCTTTTCGCTGAAGTATGTATTCTTCGCAGAGCTGTGAGGATGAGAATGAGCTAGTACTGATATTTGGAAAGGAATGGGAAGAGGGCTGATGTGGTTTGGCTGTTCTCGGCTTTAGCTGTCTAGAAGGTTAGATATTTTGATTAGGAATAATCTTGAAGAATGATGCATTTCTTTCGATAACTTTACCTTCTCTTTTCGCAGTTATTTTTGTTCCTGTAATTTTTGTTACCGAAAACGGTTCAGGAACAAACGTTGGTGTAAGTTTGTTTGTTTTCATCTGTTTGCACAATACGAGGTCACCGATGTTTATTTTATTAGGTTTTGTTCTTCTGCTTTCATCAGCGTAGTCTTTCCGTTTTTACTCTTGCGTTTTCATCAGTTTTCTTGCGTGCTTCCAATCCGTGTTTGATTTTTGTTTTCCGTCAAATATTGCTGGCAAAAGTGTTTTAATTTTTCTTCTGAAAATCGTTTCGAATGGTGATATGCCTGTGGATGAGTGTGGCACTGAGCGATAATTGAGGCGGAAGTCTTGTAGTTGGTATGTAAAATTTTTGTTTTCAAGTTCAGTACTTACCAAGTTTTTCTTTAAGGTTCGGACAAACTTTTGTGCTATGCCATTTGCTTCTGGCCAGTATGGGGTAGTACGCTGATGTTTGAAATTGTATAGCTGTGCAAAGTCAGAGAATTCTTTTCCTTTAAAAGGGGGACCATTATCGGATGATAACCTCTCCGGTATACCAAGGTGAGCGAAAGTCTTTTTTAGAACTTCTGCTACACAGCTGAACTTGGTTGAGTCTACTATCTCGGCTACTGGATATGTTGAAAGGTCATCGATCATGACAAAAATGTATTTATTGTTTTTAAATGCCCAATTAAGTCTACTGAAAAGTGCTCGAACGAATATTTTGCTACATCTGGAACGATTTGTGGGTCCCTTTTGTTAGTGTTTACAACCGATTGGCAGATGCTGCAGTTTTTTATCTTATCCTCTAACCATTTTATATATATTGGTGAACCAGATTTTACTGCGTATGAGTTGTTTTGTTTTTACTATACCTAAGTGTCCCTTGTGTGCTAAATCGATTGCTTGCAGTTGTAGTTTAGCTGGTAGAATTATTTGGGTACCTCGTAAGACTATAACGTTGTGAACTGCGATCTCATTTGTTGTTTTTATATTGTTTGAGTTCTGGATCATTGAATATTTTCAATTCGCATACGGCTTGAATCACTTTGTTAAGTATGTTGTCCTTTCCTGTTTCCGACTTGACTTCATTCATAGAGATGGCTTTTGGAATGTTTTGATGGACGATTGTACTAACGTATTCTTCAATTCTGTTGCTTTGATTTTCGTTTGTTTTTTGTTAGAGCGATAGGGTGTCTTGATAGGTAATTTGCTGGATTGTTTTCTCCCCTTTGATGTACAACGTCAAACTCGTATCGCTGGATCTTTAAACAAAGGCTTTCAATGCGTGCACTTTGCTTGCTGGTAGATTTTTTTACGATTCCAAGCAATGGCTTATGGTCTGTGTGAACCTAAAAATGTGCTCCAAATAAGTAGATGTGAAAATGTTGCATAGCCCAGCTGATGGCCAACATCTCTTTTTCAATTTAATTATATCGCTGTTCAGGTTCAGTAAGGGATTTGCTTGCATAAGCTACTATTTCTACGCTGTCGTTTTTCTCTTGTCCGAGTATGGCGCCTAATCCGAATGGGCCTGCGTTAACGTGCAGACGGATTCGCTTCTTGATGTCAAAATATGATAATTTCCTCGCGTCTGAAATCATGGTTTTTAGTTCTTCAAAATGTTCTTGCTGCTCCTTGGTCCACTCGAATATTTTATCTTTTTGCGGAAGACTACCCAAATGTTGGTGTTGTTGGCTAGATTTTTTCTGGAGGTAATTTAGCATTCCTAGAAAACTTCGAACTTCGGATATGTTGTCCGGAGGTTTCAGGTCTATAGTTGCATCAATTTGCCGAGGGCCAGGTTCAATGCCATTCTTTGTGAATACATATCCAAAAAAGTCAATTTTATTCACATTTTCCTTTGTTTATAGTTAGACCATGATTGTTGAGACCTTCGAGAACCATTTTTAATGATGTGTCGTGCTCGGTTTGCGTCTTTCCATGGATAAAGACGTCATCGCTTTTGTTGATAACTCCCGAGATGTTTATTAGAACTTGACGAATTGTGTCTTGAAATTTTTCCGCGGCAGAATTCACCCCAAAAATGAGACGTTTATATCTGAAAATGCCAATGTATGTTGAGAATGTTGTTATTGCCCGTGAAGGTTTATCCAGTGCGAGCTGGTGATAACATTCGTTTAGGTTAATTTTGCTGAAAATAACTGAGCCGCTAATAGACGAAAGCATATCGTCGACTGTTGGTGTTATGTGTCGTTCTCTTTTGATGGCAGTGTTAGGTACTCACATGTCGATACACATTCTTATTTTCTCGGGCTTGTTTGGTTTTGGCACAAGCACAATCGGGGATACCCACGGTGTTGGTCCATCTCCTTTCTCGATAATGTCCCGCTCCAGCAGTCTGTTGATTTCTTCTTCCACTTGTTTCCTAAGATGAATGGGTATTCGTCTCCTAGTATAAGTCTCGGGTAGTTGTTTTCAATGTATTTTAGATTGATCTTAGTTTTTTTTTTTTTTTATAATTTTGCACGCGCTCTAGGGATTATGAATACCATTTATATGTTTGTTTTTAACACAGCGCGGCATCCGGTGAAAGAAGAGAAAGAAGGATAGAAAGATGTGTGGCGCGACGTATTTAGACAGTGGTTCTTGTCTCAGATTTTATCTCCAGGGATGGCGGCTGAATTAATGCGGAGAAAATTACCGTGTCTTATTTATTTATGTCTCTTATAATTCGCATTATTTTATTTTATTTCGTTGTCATATTTATGAGTAGTTTACTCAATCACATGTTGTTAGTGTTATGCCTGAACAGCATGTAATGAGTAAACCAGAAACTCATTTTAAGACAATTTTTAGAATTAGTTTATAATGGAATATAAGAAGATATATACAACGGCAGGAATCGAACCTGTAACCAGGAGGTTGACAGGCGAGCACACAACTATCGCGCCACGGCCACCCCATCTTCGGATCTTTATTGTTTATTTAGTTATTGAGAATGTTATAAGTTGTTTTAATTACGTTAAGTTTCTCGCTTGTTTTGTGACTCAAAATAGACATATTATCTGCATCGATAACTGAAATGTTGGTTTGTATCACTTTGTATTTGTAGCACAAATAGGCTTTGAGCTTGCCTATAATTGGTAGTTCACTTTTTGAGTTTTATGGGAAAACTTTTTCTTTAGTTGGAATTAGGATATCCATGCTGTGACCTGTTTTTATTATTTATTGATACTGCTATGAATGATGAAGACGCAGTCAATTATCCAGTCGAATTCTTTGGAACCACCAGGCATGCCACCGCATTATTTGAATTTGAAAGTTGGTTCATCGATTATACTTCTCCGAAATCTTAATGCACCAAAACTTTGTAATGGGACGAGACTTTCAGTGAAGAAATTGATGTCACATTTAATTCAAGCAGCAATTCTCACTGGCAAAGCAAAAGGTGAAATTGTACTAATACCGCGCATCCCATTAATACCAACGGACATGCCATTTGAATTCAAACGTCTTCAATTTCCCGTGCGTTTATCCTTTGCTATGACCATTAATAAAGCTCAAGGCCAAACTCTTCAAGTGTGTGGTGTGAATTTGGAGGAACCGAGCTTTTCACATGGACAATTATACGTAGCATGTTCCAGAGTGGGAGCCCCAAAAAATATATTTATACATACACCACACAATCAAACAAAAAATGTTGTATACACTATTGTATTGAATTGATGTACAACTTTAGCATTATAAATAAAATCATTTTAAAGCATCGCCATTGAGTTGATTTATTACAAAATACATGTTTTTTCTTGGGCGTAGCAACGCGCGTCGGGTCCCGCTAGTAAAATTATAACTTGTAGTACCTATACAATATTTCCTACCTAATAGGTAGGTAGGTACCTATATACCTTATTCAATAATATTATACTCTTACGGATTAGGATTACCTAATGCAACAATTTTTTTATTGAAAAAATGTGACACGGTCAAAGTATTTAAAACAAATGTTTAGCTCAAATGCGCAAACAAAAACGAAAATATAAACTCTGAAGATATACCTTCAATGTGTGTGTTTAATGCTGTACACGTACAGGGTGGCAGAAGAATCATGCTACAAAAATAAAACTTTTTTTCAGTGTGAGTAATCGGCTTATTTTTTTTAAATTGTATAGGCTACTCTTTAGATTTATCAAAATGAATGCTTGGGACACTGAAAAAAGGATTTGGATAGTGCAGCGATACCATTCTTTGCAGTCCGTCATTTCCGTCCAAAGGGAATTTAGGCTGAAGTTTGGCGGTACTCCCCCGAGTAGATGGACCATTATGAGTCTGGTGAACATGTTTGCCGAATCTGGAAGCATCAATCGAAGACCGTATCATCGAGAATCCAATGTTTGGGTTCAGGATACAATCGTGGCTGTTGCATCGGCAATATAGGAAATCCAAGTGTTTCGACTCGAAACTTATTGGGCCAAATTGGAGTTAGCAGCCGGTCATTACAACGGATACTTCATGTTTTTTTTTTTTAATATAACTTTTGCACGCGCTCAAGGGATTATGAATACCCTTTATATGTTTTTCTTAACACAGCGCGGGCATCCGGTGGAAGAATAGAAAGAAGGATAGGAAAGATGTGTGATGACTTAAGCTTGTTTCCGTACAAAGTCCAAATTACAAGCAAGTTAAACCATCAGGATTTGCCTGTTCGCCTGGAATTTTGCCGAAAAATGATTGCAAAGGCCGAAGAAAACAACAAATTGATAAATTGTTTGTTGATATCTGATGAGGCCCATTTTGACTTAAGTGGCAATGTTAACAAGCAAAATTGCCGTATATGGAGTGAATCTAATCCAGATATGCTCCATGAGACGGAACTGCACCCAGAACGAGTCACTTGTGTGGTGCGCAGTTTCATCAAGGCGTATTGTCGGACCTTACTTCTTTGAAGAAAACGGTGTAACACAAACTGTTAATGGGGACTGTTATTTAAAGATGTTGAAGGAGTTTTTTACCCAGAACTTCGCCAAAGACGTAACCCTTTCAGCAGGATTTAGTTTCAATAAGATAGAGCAAGTTTTTTTTTTTTTTTTTTTATAACTTTGCACGCGCTCAAGGAGTTATGAATACCCTTTATATGTTTTTCTTAACACAGCACGGGCATCTGGTGAAGAAGAGAAAGAAGGATAGGAAAGATGTGTGGCGCGAAGTTTTGAGACTAGAGCTGGTTGTTGTCTCAGATTTATTTCCAGGGATGGCGGCTGAACTAATGCGGAGAGATTTACCGTGTCTTATTTATTTATGTCCCTTATAATTCGCAGTATTTTATTTATTTCGTTGTCATACTTTATGGGTATGCTTGTTTACTCAATCACATGTTGTTAGTGTTATGCCTACACAGCATGTAATGAGCAAAGCAGCAACTTATTTTATGACAATTTTGAGAACTGGTTTTTAATGGAATATAAGAAGACATAGACAACGGCAGGAATCGAACCTGCAACCACGAGGTTAACAGGCGAGCACACAACTATCGCGCCACGGCCACCCCCAAAGCACACGTAACCGCACAAGTTATGGCGGAGCTCCAACGAAAATTCCCAAACAAATTGATGTCCAAAAACTGCACTTTCCGCTGGCCCCCAAGGTCACCTGCCCTGACTGCACCAGACTTTTTTTATGGGGTTATGTCAAGCAGGAAGTGTACAAAACGAAACCCAGGAATTTTACTGAATTGAAGCAGTCCATTAAGACAATAATTGAGGCGAACCCAATTTCAACACTTCAGGCCGCAATGAACAATTTTCTGATCAGGTGCCGCATATACGTGGATGAGCGTGGAAGTCATTTGCGGTCTATTATCTTTAAAAACCATTAGTTATTTAAAATAAAATTTAATTTTTAATCCAATACAATACATCGATTAAAATAAAAGTGCGCCACCCTGTACCTACCGCATATATTATAAAGCATATTCTTTACCTACTATATGCATTTTTCTTTTTTAGTTCAGAGCCGAGTCTGAGTTGTCAACAAAAAATTGTTTGTGTTTCTTTTTAACTCAGAGCATGCAGAGCTCCAAATGTATGTTTCTTTTTTCGTTCTGAACATGTGTAATTGACTGAGCATGTGAGTAAATTTCTGAACGCACCAAATGCCATGTGTGCCAAGAAGGAAAATTTGAAGAAAAAAATAATTAGATACATAAGTTGGCGAAAGAAGTTGATCGCTTGTTGATTTTCTGTATCTGGTGTGTATCAGTGTAACAAAAAGGGTAGGTATTGCTTTTTATGGTTAGAAATGAAAATGTATTCTGATTTGTGTGGTTCAAGTGTATTTAAAAAACATATCAGGGTTCAGAGCTCGCTCTGTTTGGAACAAGTTCAGTGCATAATCTATGTGTTCGAACTCTGTTCATTGCTCTGCTCTGAACGAAAAAAGAAAAACGCCTAATGGAACAATATTACATATCTTAATACGCAACACAATCATAATATTGTCTTGTGTGTATGCATATAATCGCATCATAAGTTTTAAATATCAAACTCAACTGCGTATTCTTCTTGAGTTCAAAGAAACACATAAAAATAATATTCTTTATAGAGATACAGCAACAACTTTTCTGCTTTTAAGTTTTCGCTTAACTAATTTCACAACCTTTTTGCCTCCAAACTACTATTGGCGCGTGGCTAGGGGTTCAACTAAAAAATTCTCGGGATGATAGTACAATGGCTTTAATATACAAAGCCCACACGTCCATTGTATTTGCATTTCTATAGTACTACTATGGAACATGAAAATTGGGTTCTTTTGGATGATCCAGATTTCGTTCGTGTCGCTGTTTTCTGCTTTGCAGCGGAAGAAAGGGGGGAAAAGAACAGTTGAGGTAGTTTAATTTCCTTTCCTACAACATTAAGGAGTATACGAGAGAAAACTAATTGTGATTTCTTTTTTGACATCACATGTTTTATTTTTTTATCTTTTAAATGGTTGAGGCAAAGAGGAAAACAAAGTTGATCGTTCATATATACGATACCATTTGAAGGTATTTTGTTTCTCGTTTTATTTGTGTTTGTAGCAATTTTATTAATTTTGTTGCTTTTTCATTCATATACATAGTTTTGCATTTTTGAATTACGTACTTACAATGCTACTCACTTACTATAGTTTGGTACTGAATATTGTTGGGGTAGTTTCATTGCGTTTATACATATCATGTATATACAATGGTAGTTTGTATACACATGTTTGTATGTTTGTTTATGGTTTGGATTTTATTTATTTCATTCTAGGTACCTATTTGGATTTGGTGATTTTTTTCAATAAGTAGGCTTCGCTATTAAAACCATTACTTTCTTACCTCCTAACGAATGATTTCGGATTGAATGTCTTTTTGTGACATTGTGTGTTTTGCTTGGCAGCTATATAAAATAAAATGCACGACTGGAGCGCACGAACTTGCTCTTATGTTCGATCACATCGTATGCAACAGATTTCTATTAAAAATCTAAATATATTTTTAAAGTCATTTTTAACTCAATTTTGTATATCCATATACAAAATTTCATTAATTTTGTTCTAAAATAAATTGGTATGACAATATTAAATATTTAATAATATAAACTTAAAAACAAAATATTAAATCTGTTTAATTAAAGAATAAATGATTCAAATTTCTGAAATAAATACTTAAACTAATGTGAGCTCAAAAAAAAGTACGCCATTTTATTTCTTGGATAAATTTGAATTTATGAAAAAATAAAAATTTTAAAATCTGTGAAGCGGTTTTTGAGAAAAAAGTTTTTTTTTTAATTTTTGAAAATATTAAAAAAAAACATATTCAGAAAATACAAATAAATGTAATTTGTGAAAAAATTTTAACTATCAGCTTTTAAATAATAAATTTTTTTCTTAAAAATGATTTTAAAAATACAAAAAATATTAATTAAAAATATTGGTACGCGCTATAATTTGGGCAACCTAGATCTATATTTTTGTGAAATTTCGAAAAAATCGGTTAAGCCGCTTTATGAGATAGTCGAAAGCAGAAAAAACGGTCCTATGGAAAGTACCGTTTTTAGACATTTTTCTAGTTTTTTTTTTCAACTATATGATCGGTCGTACCTAGAAACCCACACTGATTTTTTTTAATCAAAATCGTTAGAGCCGTTTCGAGAAAAATAGGTTTGAACGTAACGGTTATATTGCAGGTACCGTTATTTTTTTAGCTAAAAAAATCAATTTCCCCTCTGTATAATACCTATACAAAACTATATACAAGGTTTGAAGCAATTCGGCCCACCCGTTTGGGCTGTAGGTGTCTATACATACATACAGACAGACTGACAGACTGCAGTCTGG